>JAADXB010000363.1:0-14929 GCA_023337495.1 Pythium diclinum | reverse complement strand
GGACTCGTTGCGGAAGTACGACGTTCCACGCGAGCGGGAGTATACGGGAAACCAGCCAGGCTGCAGCACGAAGTCCGTCTCCCCCAGATCCTTCCACGGACAGCCATCGACGAAGAACTCGTACTTCTTCCCCTCCGACTCGAGCGTCACAACCACGCCGAGTGTGTGCTTCTCGAACAGCATGTGCTCGTATGGAGGCGAGTTCGTCGACATCCTGGACTCATGCCTAATCGAGCGGCTCAACCACGACCAGATCGAAGAGGACGTGCGGGAGTCGCGGAGTCAAACGTGCGCGAATTCCTCAAGCTACCGAGCATCGAATGGAGCATCGCGCCATGGCTTGTATTCACTACTGCAAAGAACCATCGTAACTATGTACGCAACGACGCTGACGTAAGAAATCGCGATCATTCTCACCTTCCGCTGCCGGCGATTCGCTGTATTCGGCCACGTCTTATTCCAGTGGCGTCGGGTTGGTATGCACGATGCCGACCTCTCCACTCCCAATTACTACAGCCTCAGTCATCGTCGTACTGGCTCTATGTAGACGAGCATCTTCCTTGCGAGATGTTCTCACTTCGCTCCATCCCATTCCAAAAGTACAGTCGTACATCAACCCAGTCTCACCTGGAAGCTTCACAGGAACGTACTGCCGCAGCGCAGCTAGGCCAGCCCAACTGTGTGTAAGCACTCTGGGTTCTTACCCGACGCCAAGTCCGACCCTCGAGCCCCAAGCCTCGAGCCTCGAATCCACTACATGAACACACACAGAGAATTTGTCATCTTGCTGCTCGAAAAATCAAGAGTGTAGCCATATCTGTAGAAAATGTGACGTGTGAGAGCGGTTTTTTACAAATCCGTAAATAATCTCGTAAAAAGCCTCTCAATGCCCGCAGGATGCTCGATCAAACACGACGATGGAGCTGGTGGAAGCGCAAGACCTCGAGCGGCTCTCGCAGCGCGTGTGCGAGAGCGTGGTCGCCTATGTAGGCGCGCAGCTAGAAGGTATGTGTAAGCACTGCGTCGTGGTCACAGCCAGCGAAAGAATGACACCATTTGCGTCGTTGTAGGCTCCGTGGAGAACATGGAAGTGCTTCAGAAAATCGTACAGACCATCGATCGAAAGCACGTCAAGATGCAGAAGGAGCTCAAAAGTGTCGGCAAGCTTTCGAAGATCATCAAGGCAAAAGGTGCGAGGATACTGAAGGCGTTATGTGGAGGAATTGAGCACTGATCCATCTCTATTACATGCAGCGCGTCAAATGGACGAGAAAATGCAGTGCATCGATGACATCGACGAGGAGCTCACTGAGCTGGAAGACATGGTCGACCAGCTCGACAATTATACTGCGTCTCTGCGTAAGTTCACGCTGTTCTTGCACCGGGTTGCGGGATCGAAGGCAAATCCCTGACGGCCTCATTTGTTGCTCTTCAGAAACCAAGTTCTACGAAGTCAGTTGAGCGCGCCGCCGTTGGCCTCAGCAGCTCATCGTCATAGCACTGAGCGTGTCCCACAAACCTCTATTTAAACGCCTCCGCGAACACTACCGTTGTCCCATGATGCCATCATCATTGTCCATCGCCTGGGTCGTCCTTCTTCGCTGCATATTTCCCATTGACCACCATGTCAATGCATCGTGTTTCGAACAAATGGCTGTCATGAAATAGTACCCCCTGTTCGTGAGGGGGTACTAATGTGGCTCCTCCCACGAAAGCTTTCCACGGACTTGAAGTCCCGACGAAACGGAAAACGAGAGGAACATGGGCGGAATCTTTTTTTAGAACGCGCTGGCGCCATGGCGCATGCAGAGCGGAACGTTTTTCTTCCATGGCTTCTCGCTGGCGATGGCTTCTGGTCGGCACCATCCTGAAGTCCATTTAGCTCCATTGACTCACCATTGCCAGCCAGCGCAAGTGCTGTCGTTCCGACTCCTGAGCTGCTCAAAGACCAATTCGCCACGTATCCACCATGCAGAACATGAAATGCGTCGTTGTTGGGTAAGTAATGAGGTCGTTTCCATGGCGGAATGGCTGGCGAACGAACTGAAAGGACTGACGGAAGTGGCGTGTGTCTGTGGAAATATGTAGAGATGGTGCTGTCGGTAAGACCTGCGTGCTGATCTCGTACACGACCAACACGTTCCCGGGCGAGTACATCCCAACGGTCTTCGACAACTACAGCGCGAATGTGATGGTCGATTCCAAGCCCATCAACCTTGGGCTCTGGGATACGGCTGGCCAGGAGGACTACGATCGCCTGCGTCCGCTGAGTTACCCGCAGACCGACGTGTTCCTGATCTGCTTCTCCGTCGTCAGGTACGCACTTGTTGAACCCCCTGGGAGTAAGTAGCGGATCGCTCCTCTGACTGAACGGCTTCCTGCTTGTAGCCGCGCTTCGTTTGAGAACGTCAAGTCCAAGTGGCTGCCCGAGATCCGGCATCACGCGCCAGGCGTGCCCTTCATCCTCGTCGGCACCAAGCTCGATTTGCGCGACGATGACGAGACGCTCGAGAAGCTACGCGAGAAGAAGATGACGCCGATTAACTTCGAAGAGGTGAGAGCATTTGTTAATCTGGAGGAGAATCCATCGTGAGTTGCTAACCGCTTCATTTACGTGTGTTGTGCAGGGCGAGTCCTTGAAAAATGAACTCGGTGCTTTCAAGTACCTCGAGTGCTCGGCGCTGACCCAGAAAGGACTGAAGCAGGTCTTCGACGAGGCCATCCACTGCGTACTCTCCGCCAACGCCGCCAGCAAGAACAACATGAAGCAGTCGCGATTCCGCTGCAGCATCCTCTAGCCACGGCCAGAGCCGTTTCGATCCACCATCTTATTCATGGTGAGCTGCCCGATTGAAAGGGCATCTTCACCAAGTAGCTACGTCTAGCTCCGTAATTTAACGAACTTTGGATTCCCAAATCTGGCTTTATGGCATTTTGATTGGTCTGGAGCTGTGATTTTCTGATTCTTCCATTTTCATTGATCGTGTGTGCCACTGCCATCGACCACAGAGCCAAACACTGAAGTGTCGAGGACTCAGGATGGCGGAGACCTCCACGTGGACATCATGGCTCGTGAACCTCACGTACATGGGCACGACGGTCATGGCCGGGGCGCTGCTGCTGCTGTACATGGGCCAGGACAAGCTGCTGTATTTCCCGACGATTCCAGGCGCCTCCAAGTTCACCAAGGACAATCCAACAGGTGAGAACTGAGCCATTCACCAGCAGCGCGGCACAAGAGAATACACTGTTCACCAACTACTGTTTTGCTCGCTAGGCTACCGGAACCCTGGCGAATTCGGCATCGACTATGAGGATCTCATGATCCGTACGAAGGACGGCGTCCACGTCCACGCGTGGCTCATGAAGCAGACCGAGTCGGAGACGCGACCGACGCTCATCTTCTTCCACGGCAACGCAGGCAGTACGTACAAAAAAAAGTGTGCAGTTATCCAATAGAGGTGTTGGCTGATGGCGAATCTATTGCAGATATCGGCTACCGTCTCCCGAATGCAGTGCATTTGTACCACAAGGTGGCGTGCAACGTGCTTCTCGTCGACTACCGAGGCTTCGGACACAGCGAAGGCGAGCCGAATGAAGCGGGCTTGAAACTGGACGCAGAGGTCAGTGGCTGTAACTTATAGTAGCAATGGGTCAAGCCGAAGGCTCCGGGACTAATCGTGGATGTTGCTGGTGATCTCAGGCCGTGTTGGACGCGATGCTGGAGCGCGAGGACGTCGACAAAAGCAAACTCGTCGTGTTTGGGCGATCGCTCGGTGGCGCTGTCGCTGTCTACTTGGCTCAAAAGGCCCCAGAAAAGGTGAGGAGCCTTCACTCGATGAAGCCATTCCACTGAACAACACAAACCGACAGTCACGATGGTTTCCTACGTAGGTCGCTGCCGTCATTTTGGAGAACACCTTCCTGAGCATCGGCTCGATGGTCGACGCGCTCATGCCATTCCTGCGCTACGTGAAGCCCATCGTGCTTCGGATCGACTGGGACAGCGAGCGTACCATCGCTACTGTTCCACATCCGATTCTGTTCATCGCCGGCCAGCAGGATGAGCTGGTGCCGCACTTCCACATGAAGAAGCTTCACTCTCTCGCGACCAAGAGCAGCAACGCCGTGTGGTTCCCTGTACCGAATGGCACGCACAACGACACGTGGTTACGCGGGGGCGACAAGTACTTCGAGAAGCTTCGCCAGTTCTTGGAGTCGCTGGGTTCTGCGAATGGCCTGACGTGTCCGTCTCCTCCACTGCCGCCCAAGGGCATCTCTTTAGAAGACAGTGCCGAGGTTCTGGAGACGACCACCCACGAAGGCGCGATCCCCAACATGTTGCAGACGCCCATTCTCGGCTCCATCATGAAGAAGGACAAGGCCAAGGAGGAGTAGAGGTGCAGTTGTAGTCAGTGCACGATCTTGGATTGGCAAGATCTGAAAACTCAGATGGCTACACTGTAACCTGTGTTCTTTCGCAGACCGGTACATACCGGTATTTTTGGTGCACTTTCCGCTTGGGACGCGCAGCTCGCGACCCAAGTGAACCCCTGATATTTTAGGCTGCGTGTGACATGGGACTCCGCGCGATGCCAGCGCGCTCTGCGAGCGTCGTCTTGCATCGACACAGAGCGACGACCTCGCCGCATCCGTCGCCCTCGTCGCTCGCGGGATCCGCATTGAATCGGAGCGGAAATAGCCAGCGCCAGAGGCTTAGCCGATCGACCAGTCACCCGGTTGGAAACCTCAGCGACGACGAGTCGAGCGGCGTCGGAAACCTGAGTGACGACGAGTCGAGCGGCTTCAGTGATAGCGACGACGCTGCAGAGGCAACCATGGCTCCGACACAAGCAGCAACAGTGCAGGCGGCTGCATCCGCTGGAACTCCTCGCAGCAAGGTGACAGTGGCATCGCGAGCAGCCAAGCTGAGTGCGTCAGCTGCCGCGCGCCTCACGCGGTTGGTCGGCGAGAACCCGCCGATGGGCAGCAGCGCGCGTGTGGTACGGCGCCAGTACCAAAGCGTCTTCAAGGAGCGCGAGAAGGACTACAATCCGGATGATAAGGAGCTCATTGATGCCGTTGCACTCTACGACGTTGAGTTTCCAAAGCAGCAACTGCACACGGGCTCAGGTGCAGGCACGACCATTGCGAACGACGACAATTACCCGCTCGGGATTGATCTGGAAACGGATTTCTACGGCAAGCACGCGGTCGTGAAGGACGTCAAGCGCGGCAGCGTTGCGTACGCGCTGTTCAAGAGTAGAACGCATGTGCTCCAGCCCGGCCACATCGTCGTCGCCGTCAATGGCAAAGACATCTCGCAGCTCTCATTTCTCCACGTATTGGCGGAAATCAAAGTTGCAAGCGCGCCGCGCGTGCTTCGCTTCCTGAATCCCAATGTTCTTCCGCTCAAGGAATACCAGTACGAGCCCGTTCTACTGAACCGTGACCAGTACGGCTTCGCCAAGGACGACCGCTACATTCTCAACTACCGACGACAACTACGCAAGCGCAAACTAACGGTAAGTGACAATGGCCTAAGCTTGTGGAATTCGGTGATTCCTCTAACTTGTTCCTCTCCATAGAGCTACGAACATGAGCGTTGCTGGGCCGAGTTCGTGCAACAGAAGGGTGGCATGGACAAACTTGACCACCTGCTCCACGACGAGTCAGCAGACCCTTACACGCGACTGCAGCGAGGAAACACGCTGGCAGAGCTGCGGGTACGAATGGTGCCCATACGCAGGTGCTGGTGCATGGTATCTGACTTTGGCTGCTCTCCTGCTCGCAGTCCCTCGTGCTGAAAGGTATTCCAGCGGTGCTTCGTCCACGAGTCTGGGGAATCCTGACAGGTGTCACGCCGTATCGAAGCAAGTTCGCAGCCGAGTATTACTCGGAGCTCGTGGCTCAAATCGAAAGCTCCGCTTCCATTGGAGACATCGAGAAAGATATCCATCGAACGTATCCTGAGCACGCGTTCTTTCAGTCAGACCAGGGTCGTCGTGAGCTCAAGAACGTGCTGGGCGCGTACTCGTTTCACAATCCTGGGATCGGGTACTGCCAGTCGATGAATTTCATCGCTGGTATGATGGTGCTGTTCACGAACGAGGAAGACGCGTTCTGGCTATTCTGTGCGATCATGGAGAGGCGGTATTTGCCAGCCGAGAACTACACGCAGTCGATGGTCGGCACGCAGACAGACCAGCTCGTATTCAAGGAACTCGTGACGCAGGAGCTTCCCTCGCTAGCTGAGCGACTCGACATGTGCGGCATCCAGATCCAGCTGATCACGCTTCATTGGTTCCTCTGTGCCTTCGTGTGCACACTTCCGACGGAATCGGCTCTACGCGTGTGGGACTGGTTCTTCATGGACGGCCAGGAGGTGCTCTTCATCACAGCGATCGGTATTCTCAAGCAGGCCGAGTCTCGAATCATGGCAGCGACGACCCATTCCGACTTGCATACGATCGTGCGAGAACTGGGTACGGATCTGCACAATGACGACGCTTTCATGGCGTTTCTGTATGCGATTGCTCCTCCAGCAGAACTCTTCAGAAGACAACAAGAAGGAGTCAAAGATCTGTATTCGAAGACGTTTTCAAGCGACGACGATGACGAAAGCGACAGCAGTGGTTGCAGTAGCGAAAACAGCAGCAGTGAGGAGGACGGTGAAGACGCCAGCGATGCTCATGAACCGCTAGATGAAGTTGGAATCGACCAGCTCCAGGAAATTCAGCATCCTACAGGCGCCTGGGCAGCTTCAAAAGCACCACCAGCCAAGCCAAGACGCCGAAAGCGGGCACTTCGCGACGTTCCGACCAAGATCCACACCATGCTGCAGCAGTTTATGGAGTCTCAGCGGAAAGGCTCGAACTCTCGGCAGAAAGGAACGGCAGCTTACCAGAAGCAGTTCACATTGGCGGGCATAGAAGAACTCCGCGATCAATTCCGACCACAATTTGAGAAGAAACCACAGGCGTGAGTGCTGTTGACAAGAAATAAAGACCAAGTCCATTCGATTTTGTCGCTTACTGGCTCTTCTCCTTCTCTGGTTCGTCGAGACACTCGGTCGGTTCCTTGTACGAGCCAGCGAGACGGTCCCACAGCGTGAAGTACTGGCCGTAGTTGAAGACGAAGTCTGTGTGGTGCACGGTGTGGTGCGCGGCGCCGTTGATCCACGAGTTCTTGGAGACGTACAGTCCGTCGTGGATGCTGATGGTCCAGTAGTTGACGAACGTGTAGAGCACGAGGAAGATGCCGCGGTGCAGTGGGAACAGGAAGACGAAGATGTGGTACGGCAGGCCCTGCAGGAAGCCGTCGACTGGGTGGAACGCGTGGCTCGCGAACGGCGTCGAGATGATCCACTTGTGGTGTGGCTTGTGGATCGCCGCGTACACGGAGCGGTGGTGGAGGAATCGGTGGATCCAGTAGATGAGCATGTCCGTGAAGAACAGGAACCACACGATCGAGAACACGGTGTAGCCGAGCGAGTACTCGTTGATGTCGGCGTACGTCATGGAGTATCCGCGCACTTCGGCCACGAGCCACGGCACGATGAGCATCATCATGACCGGGATCGACTTGCTCGCGTACTGGATCTCGAGCGACACTTGGTTCTTGAGAAAGCGCGGGTGCTTCTTAAGCTCGTGGTCGAAGAGGAAGTAGTAGGAGAACGCGGCGCCCGAAAAGTACAGCGCGTAGCCGCCGAACAGCGTGAGCACGGACAGCGACAGCGTCTGGCGCAGCAGGTCGTCGCGCGGCATCGACGCCGGGTACAAGTCATCGAAGAACGCGGCGTCGGTGACCTCTAGTACGAGATCCATCGTCGTTAGCAGCACAGGCGAATCTCAAAGAAGCTTTCGTTCGAGGCGGTCGGATGCGAAATGGAACTGGAACGCATCTGTGTGGACAGACCGACAGCCAGCCTCGTGGTTCGAAGAGGTCCAACCCGACGGGCAGCAAGCGAAGCGTTGGATCAATCGGGAAGATGAGACGCGCGGATAAAGACGCGACCGCGAGGAGGCGTCACACAACAGTTGCATATCTTGATGACTTTGGTCTCCATGGGCCGTGATACTTTGGGGTCGTAATCCACGGGGATCAGCCTCAGAAGCTGATAATTCGGCCTGACAACCATGTGATTTCTGAGGAAAATCGAATCGAACCGAGCCGCCCCTTCAACAAGCGCAATGCCAACTAACCGTTGATGCGGCCAATTGCGCGCGCAGCACAGCGTTCCTTCTAGATTTCGATACGCCCACACGCCACTGGTGTCATCTGATGCATCCAGTGCTGTCGGATGTGCTTGTCTACGCATCAGGAGCTGCTCCGTGGAGCCAGCGGATGGAAGCATTTCTAACGTGAAGGAAACTCCATCGACAAACAGCTCACACCCGTCAACTTGGCTGTGGCGTTCATCACGAGCACGTTCTTCTACTTCATGAGTGGACTGGCGCCGTCGTCCGAGAAGTACATCGTGTGCAGGCTCATCTTGGGGCCGTTCCTGCACGCCAAAGGATGCGTAGATGGCGCTGGATTCTGTGTGCTCTCGGTGGCTCCTTGGCAACTTTGCACACTACGGAATGATTAGCGATGAGAATGGCCGCGCAATGAGCTAGTAGATGCTTTGTTTGTGCGGTACGTGACCAGCCACGCCCGTGTAGATGGGCTGCACGTCCTGAGGACAGCAGATACCCGATCCTTTCGATTTCTGATCACTGGGAGGTGGCTTGGAAGTGCACAACAGCAAGATTTTTCAGGCATCGTACTCTACGAAGCGTAGTTGATCGTGCCTCATAACCATACTGATGGTTAAATGAACAGCCCCACAGAGAAGATATATGCAATAAACGGGTGTGAGCCCACAGAAGACGATCGATTTTGGGCTTTGTGAGATCATCATGATAGCGCGCAGCGAAGCACATGGTTACGTGGGACGAGGATTTGTGAGACATCGTAGCTGTTATCGCTGAACTTCAATCTGCGTCCAATGTGCGAAAGGTGACGTCGAGCGACGTGGCGTCTCCTTTCAGCAGCCCCAAACAGATCCACCTCCACGACTCCTTCGTCTTCGCTGTCGTTGACTGTCTTGGTCTTCGTGCTCCATCACCGACTGCCTCGTGCCGTGAAAGACGCGCGTTATGCGTGTGCGTCGCCGCAGCGCAGCGCGCTATTTCTTGAACTTGTACGTCTCCACCTTTTCCAAGTGGGCTTCCGCACGTGCGACCAGCACGAGCCACCGATTGTGGAGCTGCTGCGCCGTGCAGTGGCCGTGGAAGTGCGGCTCGTGGCCGGCGTGGCGACTCAGCACCTTGTCAAGGATCAGGATGAGCTCCCACTTGGCGCCCACGCGCTCCACGGCCATCACCAGCTCGTCGTTGATGCAGTCGCAGTGGATCAGGCGCTCTGTGTAATGATAGCTCGCGTCTGCCCCACGTGCGGATCACTGAATACCACAAGAAGTCCTGCATGAGACCGAGCAGCGAGAGTCGAGTAAAGGCCGCGAGCAGATCACCGAGGAATTTGCAGCTTCGGTAGATCCGAATGTACAGCAGAGGGCCCTGTGCGAGCGAGCTGAACACCGTAACTAGCACCTGCAGCATAAAAGCGAAGCGGAAGGAGGAGACCCAATGTGTCGCCGCCCGTGGCCTTGGCTCAACAGTATTTGGGGCGCTGGTGGAAGATGAGCTAGAAGATGGCTTTCACCAGCGACGGCAGCACCACCAGCAAGCCGGACAGAGCCACGCACTGGACAAGGGAATGAAGCAAACGTCCTGCGGCTGGATCAGCCATCCGGTGCCGGATTGTCGGCCTACATCAAGGGCAGCAACGCTGGCATGACGTTATGGTCATGCCGAACACCTCTGGTCATTTGTGTCGGGGTTTAGGTCGTAGGGTACGGAGAGGCCAAATAGGGTTGGCTAGGGTCGCGGGTTTTAGGTTATAGGGTTTAAAATGATACACCCCCAGGGGCACTATTATATATTACCATCATTCTCGAAAAGGCAACGCGCGCGGACCTCTGGCTCGGATTTCCGGAGCGCGATTCGACTTTTTTGGGTCAAGTCTCAGAATTCCAAACGAATGCGCGCGTCGTGTCCGCCATGGTTTAGGACACAAGAGCTTGTATCGGAGGGTCTTCCAGTTCGGCCTGCATCATGGTGCTAACGGGCTTTGGAGGCAATTTCAGTTCCTAACTTCCTATTTAACCACCTGGCAGGCCAGGATGGCCCGAAAAGGCCACTTCACTGGGATGAAAGTTTCTGGTGGAAAGAGAATGGCGCGGGCCGGCTTGAGCTTGTGGCCTGAGCGGCTTTTCCCTTTTGGCCAACTCTAGGACTGACTGGAATGAGGCATTTGTAAGCCGTGTGGCGGTGATGTGGATTCGTGCGGAGCATCCAAAATCGCCCCTTTCGTGAGATTTGGACGGGGCTGGTTCGTGAAATATCAGGATAGGCGAGGACCGAGGGCGAATCACTAGATTGACTGACACGCTGAGTGTATTGAGTCGCTCAGTAGTGACCTACGCCTTTTCTTAAGCAGTGTTGACTACAAGCTAGCGCAGCAAGTGCATCCCGCTTCCTCAAACGCCTAGTGAGTGCTTTTTCCCACTGGTTATACCCACAAGACGGACCAATATCTCCTCTTTCCGGGCCGTAGTCGGCTTGAAAATGCACATTCGTGCAGTGAAGATAGGCACCATCATGCTGGCGATGTTGGATACGTGTTCTGTGGTGGAGAAGCGGCAGGAATCGCGGTGTAAAGCTCAGGAACGGTGCGAACTTGTCTTGGTGCCTCTTGCTCAGTGAGAGCTATCCTATTCCAGTGCACTGATTGCTCGGCCTAAATTCGGGATTCGGGATTCGGGATTGGGCTGAGCTGGTCAATCGAGAAGATGCAACCAGCATCCAGCATTGGTGACGCTGATGGCGCGGCCGCTGCCACTGTTGTAGAGACAACGCGCGTAGCAGAAGATGGCGAATGTATGGACAACTCGCCTGTGGTGGTTGGCGGCGAGCTAACCGCCGAAGTAGAGCTCAAATGGTTCGAGTACGATGCCCGACAGCCCACGCGTCGGTTGCTGACGACCTCACACGAGTTCGCCAGCGTGGCGCCAGCGAATCCCAGCGCCGCTGCAGCCTTCAACAACTTCACCAAGGGCGTCAAGGTCTCCCCTGATGGGCTGTGTATCCTCACGAACAGCGAAGACCATGTCCTGCGGCTCTTTGAGATGCCCAGCGATGCCAACGCTGGCAATGAACAGGTGCACAAGTTTCTCCTGTATCCCTTGTGTACTCCTCGTAGACTTCATTCTAACGGCGACTGTGCTTGTAGAAGTCACTGCTTCAGGCTCAGGAAGGCGGCTCTGTGTATGACTACGCGTGGTATCCATTCATGACCTCACAGAACGAAGCGACGTGTATCTTCATCAGCACGAGCCGAGACCACCCGATCCACATGTGGGACGCCTACACAGGCCAGTTGCGAGCCACATACCGCGCGTACGACCACTTGGACGAGATCTCCGCCGCCAATTCCGTGGCTTTTAACGCCACCGGTGACAAGATCTTCGCCGGCTACGACCGCATGGTGCGGTTCTTCGATATCTCGCAGCCTGGACGCGAGTTCACGGCACGACCGTTGTGCAAGACGCGCAAGTCCCGCCAGGGCCAGCGAGGAATCATCAGCACGCTCCACTTCAACCCGGACTACTCAGGGATCTACGCTGCTGGATCGTACAATGGGACCACGTGCGTGTACACGGAAGACACGGGCGAGGAGCTGCTGTGCCTTCGCGACCACGACGGACACGGCATCACGCAGGTCCAGTTCTCGCCTGACGGTCGCTTCCTCTTCACCGCTGCCCGTCGCGACAGCAGTATCCACTGCTGGGATATCCGACAGACGACCCAGATCGTGCAGAGCTTCACGCGTCAAGCGGATACGAACCAGAGGATCGAGTTTGACGTGCATGACTCGGGCAAGTATCTCGTCACAGGCAGTCGCGACGGCCGAGCATTACTGTATGACGTGGCCACTGGTGCACTTCTGGATGGCGAGAGCCTCACCTTTAGTGACGCAGTCAACGGCGTGTCGTTCTTCCCCGATGGCACGCGAGGACGCGTGGCGTTGACGACTGGCCAGCGCCACTACGACCTGCCTGAGGATATGGAGGAAAACGACGACGACGTTGTGATGCGTACAGAGGATAGAAACGCTCTCCATGTTGTTGAATTTAGTAGTGCATAACCAAGTAACTTATATTCCAGCACGGTGTCCATGCCATTGACTTATCGCAGGCGGTTGATGCCGCCGTAGGCTGCCTTGCGCTTGCGTTCTCGTTCACGGAAGCCTTCGCTGTCGTCTCCTTGTGGCTGCGAGTGGCTGTTGTTGTTGGATCTTCTCGGCTGCGCTGCTGACGGCTCCAGACGGCCACGCCAACCCGACTCACTGGGCTTTGGTAACGCATCGTCGTCTGCGTCTCCTCGCATCGCCAACTCGCGTTCCTCTTTCTCTCGCTGCGCCTGGCGCTTGAGCCGCACCTGCTCCATCCACTCCGCTTGCTTCTGCTCGACGGACTTGGCTTCCTTCATCTTCTTCTTCTCTTTCTTTTCCTTCTTCTTGCGCTTCTTCTTCTCGTCCTTGGTCTCCTCCGGCGCGTCAAACACGTTCTGGCCCTGCGAGATGTCGAACCCCGTCGCTAGCTCCTTGCCCTCATACGCATGGCCCGGCAGACCGCGCAGGCCGCTCGTCTTCTTGTCCTTCTTGTCCTTCTTTTTCTTTTTCTTCTTCTTCTCATCACCAGAGTCCGAGTCCGAGTCTTCGCCGCTGCTGCTGTCCTCCAGTAGCTGCGTCTCCTTCTCATTCTCACGGTCCTGGACCTCTTTCGGAAGCTTGTACTTGAGCACGTGGTCCACGCGGATCGTGCGCTCCAGAAGCCGCGCGCCGTTCATATTATCAACAGCCAGCACTGTGCTGAGCCAGTTCTCGTACTTGATGAACGCGAAGCCCTTGGACTTGCCCGTCTTGCCGTCGCGCACGAGGTTGATGTCCTCGATCTCGCCGAACTGGCTCATGACGCACAGCACGTCGCCCTCTGTGAGCTCAAACGTGAGCCCGCCCACGTACACCCACGCCGACTCCTTGTACTTCTGGTGCCACGAGCCCTCGAAGCCCACGCCCAGCTCCAGCTCGCGCTCATTGATGCGCTGGATCTCGGCGATCACGTTCATGTTGAGCTGGTGTTGCTCTTTGCTGGAATGGTGATGCCCGTCCGTGGAGAGACGCGCTATTGCACACAACGAGGGTAATAATCCTCCAGTATAGTTGAACAGAGGTAAATAAAGATTGTGTCAGTCCTTGAGCTGAAAACGAATCTATTTAGCAATTATCGCGGGCCCAGAGTTGACACAAGTACCCGTCTTTATGGTAGGTACGATATCGTTTTGGTTAGAGTATTCTTTCTTACAAGTGTAAAACGTTTGCAAAACATTCAAAAAGAGGTCGTCAACTTGGTGGCGGCATTTGCGTTTCGCGCGACCACACAAGCTGCCTACGCTGCCTAGAAGTCCACAGCACGAGCTGAAGTAGTTCGTGAGGGAGCGCACGAGGGTTTACTTGGAGTAAGATGCAACAAGAGCATTCATCGCAGCTCACACCCATCAGTACGATGGCTGGAAAGACAGAAAATCTGCCACGTTTGACTTGTTCGGCGTCCTTTCGTGTAAGATACTTCCCAAACGTAGCGCGTTATGCATCCTTTTCGTAGCTTTTACAACTCCTGCGAGAAGCACGATCGCTCAGGCTTCGCTGTGGCGAACGAAACTCTAGAGCGCTAGTACGGAGCTCCGTCTCCTGAGAAGTCCGCAGCCTCCTCACGCGTGTGCGGGCGACCTGGTACGGGACCATCAACTGCCACGTGGTAGCTCGCCTACCACATCAACGACAACTTACAGAAAGCAAAGCACGTACGGATCGCGTGGAGAGATGCGTTTGAGACCGTAGTTTTGGTCCCCTGCTTGTACCCGGCTTCCGCAAATGGCCACAGTTCACGAACCACGCCCTGCATTGTTACGCGACATCAAGGGATCTGGTACAAACGCCGCCACTTGCGCTTGTCCCCAGCGTCAGTTGCGAGAGACGCGACGGTTGCCCTGCTCGACCAACTCTCAGTTGTTCGAGAGGCCGACGAATGCGATACTCAAGCCACAGCTGCGCCGTGGAGGCGACAGCGGCGGTAAACGACAACTAATTCGTGAAGTTGTTGCGGCGGTCAGGTCTGGAGGGAGCGATCGGTACGAGCTTGTGATCTGGATGTCAGCGTGAGGACTGGATGCAAGCGAAACAGACGTGAATCTTGGAGGTCCAGGGATGCGGTCGACTTTGTCCTTTACTTACCTTCGTCCTTGACTTACCTTCGTCCTTGACTTACCTTTGTCCTTGACTTACCTTTTTCACGGAAGCGAGAATCCCTTCTCATGAATGTGACCACCGCGTGCTCAAATGGCCCAATCCACTCAAGTTCTGGTCTTTGATGGTGTGTACTCGTGCGCCTCGTGCGGACTCTCCGGACACTACGTGTGTGCCGTGACTGCCAGCCTCCTGACAACATTTCACGTGGCGACTCGTGCAAGCAGGGCCTCGTGTTTTCAGGACACATCGCGTGCACTCGTGTCTTTCACAGCCTTGGTTTCGTTGGCTCGGTGCACCCAAGGGCAGCTCGCTGCAACCTAAGGAGTCCAAATGCGCAATCACCTCCATCCATAGCCACCAACCCACACCCACCCACACACATACATACACCACTCAGCTCTCGAGTCTCGACTGCCAGGACACCGCGTGACCGATCCGCCGCTGGGGTCTTGAGCGACTTGTTCCACACCGACATCCGACACGGACACGCGACTGCCATCATCAGTGGGGGGGG
>JAADXB010000362.1:0-14933 GCA_023337495.1 Pythium diclinum | reverse complement strand
CGTAGCCCGTGGCGCAGATCTCCTCGCCGGTCGAAAGGTGTACGCCGTGGATCTCCGGGTCGGCCTCGATGGCCTCGTAGAGCGTGTTCACCGCCAGAACGAAGAGCGTTGGCGCCAACGGGCATCCCTGGCGGATACCGTTGAGGACTGGGTGCGCCGTGGAGATGGTGTCGTCCGCGGCGTACTCTGCCGTCGTGTGGAGATGCATTTGGTCAACCGCACCCCGGAAGCCGGCTGGGAAACCGAGGCGTTCCAGCGCCTTGAGCAGGAAGGGGCGGTCGAGCGTGTCGTACGCCTTCGCGAAATCCAAGAGCACGGCCAGTGTCTGTGCTGGAGCCGCGCCTCTGCGCACCATTGATTGAAGACCGTGGAAGACGTCGAGCGCGTCGTGGACCTGTCTGCCCGTCACGAAGCCGAACTGTGTCGGCGCCACGAGTTCAGGAAGACGAGGGCTGAGCCGATTGAGGAGGAGCCGGGCGTAGATCTTGTAGTCCGTATCGAGCAACGCGATGGGACGGAAGTCCAGGCCAGTCCGTGGCGTCGACGTCTTGGGAAGGCACGCAACCGTCGCCGTACGGAAGCTGCTCGGCAGCGTGCGTTGCCGATGCCACCGGTTCAGAAGTAGGGTCAAAACTGGAACGAGTAGGTCACTGTGGTCACGGTACCAGTCGTTGGGCAGGCCATCAGGTCCCGGTGCCTTGCCCCTGGGGCATGCCTCGAGGGCGTCGCGCACTTCTTGAGCCGTGAAGTCCTCATCGAGCTTCTCGAGCGGCGGGAGAGCCGGCGGCAAAGGGAGACTCTCAAAGAAGGCGTCGCGGTCGGCCGCGTCCGTGGCCCCGCGCTGCGTGATCGTGCTCCAATCGGACGCGAGCCGTTCAGCCACCGGCTGCTCAGCTCCGGTCGCCGCCGGAAGCTCGATCGGCCCCCGGTATCCTTGCCGGACGTGGAACCGTTGGAAAAAGGCCCGTTCTGCCTCGGGAGAACTCGCCGCGTGTAACGCAAACGTACGCTTACGTCGAGCGCGTGCGCGCCGACGATCCAGCCGGATGATGGCGCGACGGAGCCCGACCACCTTCGCGTAGGGATCCAGCGAGAGCTCGGTGAGGCCTTCAACCAGGTCGGTGACCGAGCCTCGCCGCCGTGGGCGTGGTCCCGCTACGTAAAGCGCCGCACGGAGGGCCGATTGGAGGCGACGTCGACGCTGGCGGATGCCCCGTCGCTGGCGCTTGAGCGTCGTACGAATGCTCGTCAGCGAGGAGCGTCGAATCCACGTTTTCAGTCGATCCCACGCTGCCGCACTGATCGCGCCGTCCGCCTCGAGGAACTCGTGCTCGAACTTGGTGACCGCTGCCGTGGTGAGGTCCGAGATGGCCTGTCGACAACCGAAAGGCAAGGGGTAGCGAAGCCGCGGGCGACGACGACGACCCGTCGAGCCACGCCGAGCGCGGACGTTGAAAACGATGGAGACGGCCTCGTGATCACTGTGGTTGACCGGAGGGTCCGCGCTGATCCTGGCCACGTGGTCCACCTTGTCCGTACTAACGTACCAGCGGTCGAGTCTGCTGGAGGCCAGGGAGCCGTCAGAGAGCTGGTATCGGTACGTGTGATGCCGGGCGTGGAAGTCGAGCTTGTCTGCCTCCGTCGCTACCGCAGCCATTTCCGCCTCGAGCACGTCGACGAGTTCCCAGCGCGTGAGAAGGCCGTGCAGTGCCGGGGAGTCGTGAGACTGGGCAGACCGGCGACTGCGGTCCAGTTCATCGTCGAGTGTGCAGTTGAAGTCCCCACCCATGAGGATTGTACCCGACGGCCTCGGCAGTTCTTGGAGCGCGCGGAACAGCTCTTCCCTGGCGGTGGACTTGCCACTGGGACCGTAGACGTTCACGAGCGTGACGGGTTCGCCAAGCATCGTGGCAGAAACGGCCATAAACCATGGTGACCACATCGACTGCCAGACTGGAGTCGGGTTGGAGAAGACTCCGTGCATCTTGAAGAGAATCGCCACTCCCCCGGCAGCCGAAGGCGTTGGTTGCCAGAATGACAGTGGGTGGTCGAGCTGCTCCGGTCGTAGACCCCACTCACGCGCGTGCTGGTCGGCGAGCTTGTCCGCCCACTGCGTAGTAGCGCGCGTCTCCTGCAGGAAAACGACGTCCGCTTGACCGAGTTCCGTTCGCTGTCGAAGACCCGCAAACCACAGGCTGATCGACTCCGCCGTCTTGGCCAGACCCCGGACGTTTTGCGTGACACCGAGGAAGGCACGAGCGCCAGGAGGCTTCTTCCGTCGACGCCGGCTTCGCTGCCGTCCCGTAGCCGCGACCGTGGCGTCAGTGGTCGCGGCGTGGACGGTCGAGACCGCTGAAATGGGCCGTCGACCGTCGAAAGGCTCCACTCCCGAAGAGGAAGCGGAGCCGGGCACCCGTGGGATGCCCTTAGTAACGGGCCACGCCGTTGCTGCCTGCACTGGTGTGCGCGGCGGCGACGGACGTGGAGAGCGATGAACCGCTGGAGCTCCAGTGTCGAGGAACGGCGACGATCTCGAGCCAACAACGCTGGGCCAGGGCCGTTGCTGCGGTCTTGACGACGGCGGCGTTCTCGCGGCGGCTCATCCACACGAGCAGCGCGTCACTCTGCATAGGGAGGCCCGATGACTGGAAGTACACAGGAACCATGCCCGGCACCACGAGGAGGAAGGCCACGAGGCGCACCCAGTGTGCGAGTTCAGCCTTGCCTGGGAGGCGAGACGGGATCGGCTGAGCGAGTTTCGCGACGTCTCCGTGACCCTTGAGCCGTTTCCACCGCCCGGCGTCGTGTGCTACATTCCATTTGAGGTCCAAGTCGTGCGTCGACGCGATCGCCAGCGCCCATTCTCGACAGAACTTCGCTCCGTCCGGGTGGAGGTGGTCACGCAGTCGGTAGAGCAGCTGGACCCGCGCCTCACAGATGATGTGGCGGCCAGCGCGGAGGAGAACATCGCTGTGGAGCTGCGCGACGACGACCTCTGGGTACGGCATCGCACGCAACAACGCCCGAAGTACATCCGGTCTGTCTTGGACCGCTTCACACGCTTTGACTGCCGTCGCGTGTTTCTTGACCACGTCGTACGCCTGCGGATTCGCCTTGGCTTGTCTGCGGACCCACTCGGCAAAAGCCGTGGCCGTTGCGCGGTCGACTTTGCTGAGGATGTTGCGCGCCTTCGAGTTGGAGATGCGTGAGCGTTTCAACTCCAGAAGAAGTTCCTCTTCCTCCGTACTGGAAACTGGGCCCTGGTCAGAGGCGTAGCTTGCTGGCAGGAATTTTTCGATCGCGCTATGACTCAGACCGGGATCTGGTTGGGACGAGAGGATGGCGGACAGCTCCGGCTCGATGGGCGTGTCCGCTGGCGACAGGATCTCGATGGCCGTGCCCCGGGGCGTCGAGTCGACACTGCTGCCGTCCGCCGGAGGAGCCGACGCGATGGAGCTGATGTCAGTCGAAAACGGTGGCGTGGGCCGTGGAGCCGGCGCCAGGGAGCTGCCGTCGCTGGACCCTGCCTCGCTATCACCAGGCTGCCATTCCGAGCCGCCCGAGGACGGAGGCGCCACGTCGTTGGAGGGCACCGCTGCCGAGCCTCCTTCCGTCAAGTTGAGAATGAGCGCCTCGACGCGGTTGAGACGCCCCTTCATCGCTGTCCTCTTCTCGTCGTTGCTGGCCCAGGCGGCGTAGTCCTTGTTCGAGACCCGTGCCGCATTGAAGTGAGCTACTGCTTGACCCATCGGCCCATCAACCATCGTGTGATGGCACATCAGAACCAAGGGGATCACGCGCTGGCTCTTGTAAATCGCGAGCTGGGCACGGAACATCGGGGGGTTTGTGTGAACACGGTACACACGTTTCGTGGTGAGGCCACCCTCGATGGGCATGTCCGCCAGCTCGTAGCGAACGATGTGCGTTTCGCCTGACGGCAGAACATCGAACACATACATCGACTCGCCCTTCCATTCCACAAAGGCCGTAATCTCTGCCTCGCCACCCCAGTACTCCCGTGTGACGTCCAGACTGCCCAGCCGACCTGCTCGCCTGAAGTGGGCGAGGAGCAGCGAGTACTGCTCGTCCTCGTCCTTGTCACTGGCCTCCGGGCCGAGATACATGGTGACCATCTCTCGGAGCTTCAAAGAGCCGACGTCGATCAACGGGCGAAGACGCGCGCAGAGCTGGTCGTAGAGGTCTTTGCGCAGCCGAAGCGCGGCAGCACGCTCCACCACGTCGCGGGCATCAATACGGGAACCGCATGTCACCGACGTGGCGCCCAGCAACGCGTGCAAGAGGCACGACCCGTTCATAGGCGTGTCGACCATACTCATTCCGGCCCCGGCGACGAGCGCCCGAGCATGCACTGGGCGATGGGTTGCGGGCACGACGCCCAGCAGCTGGACACTCGAGTCGTCGCTGGCTGGCGCGTCGCCTGGGTGTTCGGTTGGCTGGAAAAAGGTGGTCACCATCGCTTGCTCCAGCTTGCTACCGCCACCTGCGACGCGCGTGCCGTCCTGGTCCGCTTTCAAGAACCGCGTCTGACGGTCCTGGACATCCCCATCCTCCTCCATCGGCGTGTCTTCAAACACGTCCATACTGCGTGGCAGGAGGTCCTCGTCCCATTTGCGTTTGGCTCCGACGTCAGGTGTCTCGTCGGTGCCCGAGACGTCCGTTCGCCATCGCTGATCCGCTGCCGCCGGGACCAGGACTTTCGACTTGCGCGGCTTGTGCTGGATCTTCGCCGTGAAGGTTTCCCAAGTCGGCATCACCATCGATGAGGGTGGCATCACCGTTGGCTTCGAGTGGCCCTTGGCGGGCTTCTTGCTCTTCATCTTCACGTGCACCTTGTTGAGTGCGGCGGACAACTTTTGCGTCGGTGTCCCCTTGGCCTTTGCCTTGCGTCTCTCCTTGCGCAGCTTCTGCGCCGCCTCCTTTGCCTCGTCACGTAGCTTCTGAGCCGCCTGGGCCTCGAGTGCCTCCCTCTCTGCCGTCGCCTGCGCGATCGCGGCCGCAATGGCCTTCTGCTCGGCGAGCGCATCCGCCGCGCGCTTCGCAGCCAACGCCGCCTCCTTCGCGGCGAGCTCCGGAGCCAATGCCTCGCGCTCGCGTCGCATCTGCTCGCGATGCTCTTCCAACGTCTCCGCCATTGGTTCTGGTTCGTACTCTTCGACCACCGGGATGGTGAGTGCCCGCTCAAACTGAGGCCTGATCTTGTCGAGGCGCTCTTGGTTGCCCTTGTGCTTGCACTGGTTCCTGAAGTGTCCGATGCCCAAGCAAATCACGCACGGGTGGAACTTCGCCAGCCGAGGTTGGTGGACGCCGATCGTGAAGGTGACGTCCCCTTGCGTAACGTGAAGGCAGCGAAGACGGGCGATGCCCGGTGGCGCGTCCGTGCCGTGGAGAATAATCTTCCACTCGTGCGTCTCCAGCGTGCGTTCCCCGGTCGCCTCGAGCTCGTAGATATCCAGAATAGGAAGACCCCCGCAGAGCTCGGTCGCGATGGCCCGGGCGTCAGTCAAACGCATCTCCGGTCGACCGAGCAGATGGATCGGGTAAAGGAGGTCAAGACCGGCTTCATCCAGTCCCGACTTCTTGTCGTCCTGGTCCAGCGTGTCCGTGGCTCGAAGCGCGATCTGGCCGAACGGGAACTTGAACGTCGCGTCCGTCCACTGGTCGCGCTTGTCCGGTCGCACGAAGTGGAGCACCGCCATGCGCGATTCCGGCGAGCAGGAAAAGACGTGGATGTCTCCGATGAGATCGAGGACACGATCTTCCTCGTCGGCGTGGTTCTTGTCAATAAGAGCCGAGCAGAAGTGGAACTTGGCCGTCGCCGCTGGCCACTTCAACTGCGGCGGCGTCGAGACGTACAGTTTGTACCTCATGCGGCGGTGAAGTTGGCGCAAGAAGAGGCGTTCGGCGAACGTATGCGTCTCCGTGATGAATCTCGGTGGCTCCGCGAGGAAGATGATCTGCTTGCGCCAAAGGAAGAGTGTCTCTTCTTCGATGGGCAGCTTCTCACGCTGGTACTTGTCCGGAATCGTACGGTAGTCTCTACGCCGCGCCACGGCGTAATGTTCGGCGTATTTCACCTCGTCTGGTGCGTCGGGAGCTGAGGACTGCGCGGTGCGGTTCTTGAGCAGGACCTCCTGCGCTCGTTTCCATACGTTGTCAGCCTCCTTCGGCGTTGGGGCCGGGGAGGTCGGCGCCGTCTTCGTCGACTCGGTCGCTGCTGTACGAGCCGTACTGGCGTGACGGCCGTTCTTCTGGCCCCGGCGACCGCGTCCGTTCGACTTGGTCGTAGGCGTGCTCTGCTGCGTCACCGCATCCATCTTTTTACCGAGATCCTCGGGGAGCGTGCGCTTCACGGCAGCAGCGTCTCCGGCTGACTTCCACACGAGTGCCGGCGCGGCGTGTGGATTCGCATTGTCGGTACGAAGCTTCGCGATGGCGTCGATGCCGTCGACGCTGCGAACGACGAGTCCCGTCGGCAGGCGGATGGCTTGAATGGCGTTGGCTTCTTTGGTCGACAGCGGCTTAACGTTGCCGGCACTGCCGAGCTCAAACTTGGGCCCGCTGATCGGGGTGAAGGACGCTGGCGTCCAGTTGACTGGGTTCTTCGGCTTATACTGGTCACGTGGCTTCTGACTGGAGCGCGAGGCCGCTTGCCGTGCGGCCGCTGCGTCCTTGAGCGCCTGCGAGGCCGCCGACATGTTCGCCGCTGTTGGAGTGGCGGCGCCAGCGCCGACTGGCCCCGACGCTCGCCCGCCCGCGTGCGGCTGCGCCGCCTCCTCCTGATCACCCAGGGATCCGTGAGAAGTCGGAGGCGCTGCGGACTGTTGCGTGAGAACGGTCGCACCCGCACCTACTCCTGGATGCTCTGCTCGACTGGCGCCGAGACCTCCACCGGGCGCGCCGTCGCCGGCGTCGCCATATTCGTCGCCGGGGTTCGGCTCGCGCATGAGGTTCGTGTTCCCCTCCAGTTACCTGGGTTTAACACGTACCGGTCACTCTCTTGGACTTGCCCAAGCTTAGTCGCACCGCCGGACTCCCTCGGTTGTAGAACGCCCTCGGGGTGGAGATGCACTGGATTTAGTTAAGAACTTGGCCGAAAAGCAGCTGTTGTCGCCTCCGGGGAAAATTCTGAACTCAGTGCTGCACACAGTCGTGACGGCTTCGGTGACCAAGCGAACCCCCGTGTTATCCCTTGACCGCTCGACGCGGCTCGTGTCCCTGTCTACCGGTGACCGAGTCGAGCTATGCGATACAGGCGTGGACTTGAGCACCACCGCGAGCAAGGATACGACTGACGTCGCTGTTGTCGTGCCAGGGTACGGCCTTGGATACATCTGCAAGTCTCACTTGGCCTTGGTTGAGCGGACCGAGATCACGGCCAAGCCGACGTCGTGTATCACGAGTCTACACTGGGGGCCTAGCGCGAACTGCAATGAGCATGCGGCTCTCCGTGTGCTTGGGCCGTCGCTCCGGCACCTGCACGTGAGCTCACCGTCATGGTTCGAACATCAAGGCTTCAGTGACCTCGCACCGAATTTGGAGACCGTCGACTTGTGCCAATTCACGAGAGACACTTCAGCGAAAGACTTCCACGCTCTGCCAAAACTTCGAGCATTAACCGTCGTGTGCTACGAGACATACATCGACCGATGCTTCCAGCAGCTACTGACACCAGACCTCAAGGCATTGAGTGAGCTGCGTCTGCAGCTGAAGCTCTCTCTCACAAGCCTCGCGGCGGTCAAGGAGTACATGAGACCGTTGTTTTGTCGTTTGAGACACTGCAAGATCTCCTTGATCGAGGAGAAATTCGGCGAGCGGAATCTTGTCCAGTGGCACGAAGACGACGCTGTCCCTCTTTCTGGCTTGTGCGTGGGGCGGCTCGCCTTCCTGAGCACCGTCGACCACGCGCAGAGTCAAGCTAGTGGTCCAGGCAACGAGGCACTCGCCCAACTGGACTGCCACCTGATCCAGATCGTGTTCAGCTACTATGGTATGTATCGCGATTCGTTTGAGGTCGTCAAAGACCAAGCTTCGTTTGGAAGTCCCCGACAGCAGAACGACACGGACGACCCAGACAACGCATGGTATGCGAATCCGTGAATGGCCCGGATGAGTGTAGCCATATCAGGAGACTAAGTACGGAATGTGGGCTCGTTAAGTTCGCAATTTGTGTACCCACGCCTCGGAGGTCTCAACTTGTATCATCACATGGAGCAGACGGCATTTGTGTGGAGATGGCAACGACAGGAATGGAGCAAGTAGCGGCGCTGATGGAGGCAGCGGAAGAGGGCGACCTCGCACTTCTGCAGGCGCTGCTGGCGGCGGCAGACGCCGACACGAACGCGCAGGATGAGGTGCGGCCTTTCTCGCATTGGGGCGACGCTCGATGGACTTATTGGCTCATTATTATGGGTATCTGCTTCGTCGCAATAGGATGGAGACACGGTGCTGCACGTTGCCTGTGCAAATGGCCACGTGGACCTTGTGCGCTGGCTGATTGATGCAGGCGCGCGACTGGATATCACGAACGAGGTATGCTCTCCGATAAGTATGTTCAGTTGTATGCGCGTGGGTTGACGGGTGAATGGATCGATGGGTTGACGGCTGGACACTATGTATAACAGGAGGGTGAATCAGTGCTGTATGATGCGATCTCCAGTGGGGACGTGGCAGTCGTGGACATTCTGATGGCTGCTGGTTACAAGAGCAAGGGTCCGCAGGGCGACGTACGAGCCAAGTACTGGCGGATGGAGACGAGGGGCCATAGCTAACGAGTGTGTGACGGCTGTTACAGGAGGAATGGAAGAATCTTCAGGCGGCTTTGGAGACCGGGAGTACGGAGATGCTGCTGTGTCTCGTCAAGTACGGAGCAGACTTGAACGTGAAGGCCAGAGACGGTGGATCCGTTCTTCACCTGGCGGCGTCGGCAAACAACGTCGACGCTATCAGCTACTTGGTGAAGGATGAGGGTCTGGATGTGAACGCGCGCAATGCGGTATGCGTGATTGTGTTGATCGTGCGCAAGTAGCTTCAATGGCTATGACTCATATGAGATATGACTCTTTTTTTTTGCAGAGACAACGAACGCCTTTGCATGAGGCGGTTGAAGAAGGACATATTGAGGCTGCAGGCGAGCTCTTGAAGAATGGCGCAGATGTGGACGTCAAAGATGATGTGAGGGAGCTGCGACTCTAGGTGGCTGAAAATCCTCACTAACTGGCGATGCCTGTAGGAGGAAGAAACAACGCTCATGAAAGCTACCGACGGTGGCCATCGGCCGCTCGTGGAGCTCCTGTTGGACGCAGGTGCTGATGTCAACGCCGCTCAAGAAGCCGGGTGGATGCCCATCCACTGTGCCGCAAACTGTGGTGATTTGGACATGATGAAACTTCTTCTAGACCGTGGTGCAGATATTCACAGCCTGGCCATGGTACGACTGGCGCTGACAACAAAGCGCATGGGGAATATTGCGCTGATACCGGGACGCTGGTTTGAGTAGGATGGCCGCTCGGTTCTCGGCTGCGCGGCGAGCTTCCCATCAGAAGACGCGATCACGTTCATCGCACAGCAATGTCCAAGTGATATCAACAAAGCTGACGAGGTTGGTGGCTGCATCTTACCTTCTGACCCTTGTGTCTGGGTGTTTCTGGTAAACGATGTGTGTCTTGACATTGTAGCTTGGATGGGCCCCTGTCCACTACGCAGCCGCCAGAGGCAACGCCAACACGTTGAAGTTGTTGATCGAGTTGGGTGCAGTCCATGATGTGGTTACAAAGGTGGGTATCTTCTTCTCTGGTGTGTCAAGTTGACCTTGTGTGCTTAGAAGTTTCATCTTGTCGGGGTAGACCGGTGAATCACCGCTGATGATTGCAGCTCGCAGCGGTCGGATCGACACGGCCACAGTGCTTGGCGAGTACGGACAAGATGTCAACCTGTTTGACGAGGAGGTACGTGACGCACCATGCATGCAAGCTACATCGCCCAATTTATGACTGACTTGATTATTACTCCAGCACGGTTGGTCTGTTCTCCATGCCGCTGCTCAATCCGGATGCGTGGAAGTGATCGAGCTGCTTGTTCGGCTTGGCGCGGACTTGAATGCTAAGGAAAAGGTCAGTCAAATACTCCCGTTGTTGTTGGGTAAAAATGACACCCGAACTGACTGAGTGTAAATTCTATCTAGAACGGCGTCTCCGTCCTCCACACAGCTGCTTCGGCCGGGCACACCGCTGCAACCATGGCCCTCATTCGCGCTGGAGCCGACGCGAAGGTGATCGACGAGGTAAGGAGGAGAGTGAGAAGATTTGTGGGTTCATGGAGTCTGATAAATTTGATGTTTTCGTAGAAGAACGGATGGACGACACTGTTGTACGCGGCAGCTGGAGGCAATGTCGAGCTTCTCAAGCTTTTGATCGAGAGTGGGGAGGACGTTCACGCGGCCGGAAACGTAAGTCTCTAATGTTTGGTATGCTGGGCTAGCCAGTTAGCTGACGACTTTGTGTGTGTGTAGGATGGAAAGACTGTACTTCACGTGGCCTGCTCGAAAGGCAACAGAGATGCAGTGACGCTTATCGTCACTCAAGGCGTGGACGTGAATGCTGTTGACGAGGTGAGTGTGCAATCGACTCGGCCAGTGAGAGGCGACGCTGACTTGTGTGCATTTACAGAACAGGCGAACCGCTCTGCACTACGCAAGCCAAGCGGAAGGCAGTGGCTGCGTGGCAAGCTTGCTTGGCTCAGAGCAAGAGGTCTTTGTGAACGTACCAGACAAGGTAAGAACCCAAACCAGTCTCGTGGAACTTTGGGGGCAGTCTGAGGAGCTATTTCGCCTTGCAGGACGGTTATCTACCAGTTCATATGTCAGCAACGGAGATCGTGCTGGAAGAGACGACCCAGCTACTCAAGGCCGGTGCGGACGTCTACGCTCTGACCAATGTGAGACTATGGATGGGGTGGGGTGTACAGTCCGCAGTTCTCAAGCACTGACTTTCTTCTTCGCGGTACTTCGTAGATTGGAGAGTCCGCTCTTCATCTTGCTGTGTTCGCCTCCGACTACAGCGATTCGCCCTTGCTCGCTGAGGCTGGCGCTGAAACAGCACGTGTTCTGTGCTCCTACAGATCGACATGGACACCTCAGTGCGAAGCGAAACTCGAGGCGATGAAGGCAGAAGCCGAGGCCGCCGACGTTGAGACCCGAGAAGAAAAACGCCAGCGACTTCAGTGGTGCATGGGCATGCGAGCGTGCGTTCTTCACTGGGAGAAGCAGCGCCAGGAAGCCACTCGTGAGCTTCTCAACATTCCAAGCGAGGTAATCCAGAAGGGCGACGCCTCTGTGATTGCGTACATTGGTGGCACATCAAGTTAGAAACACCAGCAAGAGGAAGAATCCAAGAACTGAACCGGACAACTTCGACAATGTCATTCGGTTAAGTACGAGTCGGTGGGACGTGGCGTTCGCGTCCAACTGCCTCAACAACGTGTTCCTCCTCACAATCAAAAAGAGCATCATGGTGGGCGAGATGCTAAGCGTCAAAGATGCAACTGCGGTCGTCAAAGCCCAGGAGACTCGCCTTCGCGAGATCGTCGCTAGCTGGCGCTTGGCTTTCACCCAACGGCCTCAGAGCATCATACCATGCTACGATACGCTGGTGATCGACGTGACCATACCGTCGCATTGCGTGGGCGAATGTGTTTCCGTTGAAAAGGTGATCCGCGAAGTCCTTCTCGTGCTTCACGCTCTCAGTGGCTGCCGTGGATTCTCGTTTCGAGACAACGCAGCGTTTTGGATCAGTGTGCTCCTGCAAGCGCACCCCGCCAGATACTCACGGTTTGAAATACCGCCACCGAATCGCTCATTTCTACGTGTGGTGTTGTCGTGCAACTACCACGAGAGCGATTCGTTCCAGCGGGAGGTGTTCGACATCTTCCATCCAGATAGCATGGGGAGGCTGAGCCAGTCGACGCAGGACGTGTTGGCGAGACTACAGGCTTACAGAAGTGGCGTACCTGTTGAGCCGATCGAATGCGTCGTTCGGCTTCAGTTAGCGAGGACGGGAAACGATACGAAAGACATGCTCGCGTATGCGACCTCTCAGCTCCGCAGCATCGACGAGGCACAGCAACGCTCCGTGATCCAGTTGACGGCCCTGGAGTTGGTCGGAAGACGGCGATCGTCGAGACCATGCCAAAACTTCATAGTCATCCATCTGAAGCCACTGCAGACGCTGTGCGCGAAGCTACCGCGGTCAATGAGCCTCGCGCTGCGCTTCTCCCACTATATCAGCGCTACGACATACGTGAACAAATTCGCCTCAGAAAACACCGTCCAAACGCCCGAGTTGGGCAGTTTTCTCAAGCGAGCGTGCGGCTTCCGGGGCAGCGAGTTCACTGGACGGCTGGAAGTACTGGATCTCGTCTCGGCGTTCAACCGACCAATCAAGTCGTCGACCCTAGCGCGACTCGATTTTGCCGCGTTGTGCACGCTGCTTCCGTACTCGAGAGGCCTACGGGAAGTCCGTGTGACGATCACGGACACCGACGACCTGCTGTGGCTTGCGTACGCGATGTTCCACCCACAGTCTCACCACTCTACGTGGCGTTCGCTGGTATTGTGCTTCGATTTCAGCTATCGTGGTAGCCCGATCTACTGGCAGGCGGTGGATCAGTTCGTCCAAGCTGGAGCGAAGTTGACGGACCTCGTCAGTCTGCTTGACAGTAATACATCCACAGACAACGACGCAAGCCAAGAGCAAAGCACAGGGCAAAGACCTCTATTAACACGTCGCACGGCAACAACGACCAAGCGAACTACAGTGTTCAAAGCCAACAAAATTGGGGAACTCACGACCCTCGCGCGCGGAGAGACTGTCGAAATATGTGATTCCGCGGCGGCCGTGATGGTTACGACATTTAACCCGCGCGATTCCATCGCTGTTGCCGTGCCAGGGTATGGGATCGGGTACACGGCCAAGTCGTGCCTCTCGCCAGTCACCGAAACGGAAGAGTCGGACCCACCGACGTCGTGTGTCACGAGTCTTTACGTCGCCGGGTTGGAGATATACTATCCCGACATCCGCCCTCACGATGAGCTTGGGATCTTGCGTCTCTTTGGGCCATCGCTCAAGGTCTTACGCGTGAGCCAGAAGAATTGGTTCCAGCAGCGTGGCTTCAGCCAGTACTTGCCGCAGCTCGAGACCCTGGACGGCTGCAGAATTTTTGTCAACACGTGTCTTGCCGACTTTGTGGCGCTGCCGAAACTGAGAGCGCTCGGACTCGAGTGTTGCTACTTGCGCGTTGAGAAATGCTTCAGCGATTTGTTGATTCCCTGCGCAGGGAAGCTTCAAGAGCTGCGTGCGTCACTGCACATGTCTGTTGATCATAACCCGAGGGTGGAGGCTCTGCTACGAGAGTGTCTTGGGCGGCTGGCGCACATCAAGCTGGACATCAAGATGAATCCCTACAATGAAGGCGTGGATAGGATTGTGACAATGGGTGATGTCTCCACGAGTGCTGGCAGATCCAAACTCACATTTCTCGGTGTCATTCACGACATACAGACTCGGTGTCGTGGGGAGTATGTGGCGGCACTCGCTCAGCTGGATTCGGATTTGATCCGCATCGTCTTCGACTTTTGCGGCCAAGAGCTCGAATCGCTCGTAATTCGGTGCGCTCATGAAAGCAATTGGGAATCACCAGTCCCGCACGAGATGGAGACTGACGGGGATGCGTGGAGCGATGAATTTGCTGACGAGTAGCTAACGCTTGCGTTGCAAAAAACGTGTGCATCATTGCGAAACTGGAATCAACAAGACCCATTTGAGTTTTCCGTAGCTCAACCTCTGTCGTTCCTACAGCAAATGCCGCTGCAATGCAAGTATACTTCGATGTGTATGGTTCGCTCGTCTCTTGTTGACTGATATTTGGCATGGAGTTGGAAAAGCAACGAATAGATCGAACTCAACATGAACAACATTTACGCAGATCATCAAAGAGCTACAGAAATCGCAGGAGGTTCGTGCGTCAAGACAGCACACCAGGGATGGCCTCAGCTTTGAGGTACTCCAATCATCTGTGCAGGTCGTGGCCGGACCGAGCGCGGCTTCTTCACTGTTTTCGTTCGACTCGATGACTTGGTTGTGTCAGTCTTCGTTGGAAGGAAGCAGTTCGCCGTGTCCTCACCTTCCGGTTGCTGGATACTCAGCTCCGCCAGCTTCAGCTGCAACCCGATCTGGATTGCAAGGCTGTCGAACTCCTTCTTCACAACCATGGCTGGTTCTTTGGAAAGCCAATCGTCCTTGGCGTATGAATGCGTGTGCGGTGTCGTGGCCTTACTCAACGTCTCTCGACTGAACGAATCGTTGGCCAAGAGGAACTCGACGATCTTCGGATGCATCTTCGATGCCGACAGAAGCGCCAAGTCTACGTCCTCACGCGAGCGGCCGGTGGAATGCAAGAACCGCACGATCTCAAGGCGTCCGTTTGCAGCGGCGGTCGCCATGGCGTATCGCGGGAAGGCGTCAGGCAGAAGCTCATGCACGGACGCCACGAAGTCGACGTCGCCTTTCGCGAGCACACACGGCAGCGCTTTCTTCACGCCGCTATCGTGGGCATCTTCGTAGATCTTACCGTCTTCGGTGTGGCAATACAACCACAGATAACGCGCCACGTCAAGATGACTGTTGACCAATGCTCCGTACATTGCGGCTTCGGAAATGCCCTCCGATCGATTCGCCAGCAACCACTGGACAACCGAGAGATGGCCGTTGGAGGCAGCCTCATCGGCAGCAGCAGTTGTACAGTCGTACTGGAGATCATGAAGAAGCTTCACAACGTCCAACCGGCCGTTCGCCGCTGCTCGTTCCATCGCGCAAGACGTCCCCTCCCAATTCGCAGCGTGGAGCACACGCACGACCTCG
>JAADXB010000361.1:0-14933 GCA_023337495.1 Pythium diclinum | reverse complement strand
CTACAGTCAGTAGCCAACATGAAGACCACAAACTCCAAGAAGAGGTTGACCAGGCTGCCCTTCGCGAGTCAGTTCGGCTCAAAGCGCAGCTCCACGCCCAACGAGCTCAACAAGAGTTGGAGGCGGTGATGGCCGCAATGGCGGCGCAGTGGGAACTACAACAAGCCCAGGACGACCAAAAGCGGCGAGAAGCGGTGTCGGAACGAGAAGCACGGGTGGCGATGGAAAAGGAAGACACAGAGACGCGAGTTTGCATGGAAAACGAGCGAATAACCCAGGAACTGGTTCAAATGCAGCAAGAAGACGCACTCACACAGCAAATCGAAGCTGATTTGGCTCAAGAACTACATTGTGAGGCCTCAGAACGACAGCAAATGGCTCAGGAAGAGCATCGAACGTGGCGTCTTCTCCGTCTTCAGCGAGAGACGCAGCGTAAGGAGAAGCTCGTGGAAGAGCAGAGCCGCTTGAGACGGTGGCACCACCGTGTGATGGAAGAGCTGGTTTGTATGATCGCCTCAAGAGCTGAGGCGAAGCGACGAGCCGAGGAGATGGAGCGACGGCGAGTGCAACGCGAGTTGAGTGCGATGCGTAGTGAAGAGCACTTGATGCGGCGACTACTGATTCAGGAGCGAGCATGGCAAGACGACCAGCGCAGACAACACAACAGATTAGGAATGGAGATGGAGGACGCACTGGCTAGCCGCATACGAGATGAAGACAGGCGGAAAGACGCCTGCAGAAGGCAAACACAAGAGTGCGTGAAGATGGAACGCTAGGAGCAGCGAAGCCGTGTGTGGGAGACGCTGTGGCGAATGCGGATGAAGAAACTGCGGAAATGGATGGAAGGCAAGCCACGGAGGGACGTCAGGCAGCGGTGGGAGCGATGGCGGACAGTTGTGACCGAATGCCAGCAGCATGAGCTTCAGAAAATAATGGAAAAGAGACGGAACGATGCTGCTCGAAAGATCCAGTGTTGTTTAGCTCAACATGCGGCTAGAAGGAGAGTGATCCGCTTACAAGAAGCTGATGAAGCTCACACGGAGGCGACTCAGGCAGCGAGGGTCGTGCAGTCGGCGTTTCGAGGCTTCCACGTGCGTCGCAAGTTCCAGAACGCATTAGATATGGCCAAGACCATGGACTTTGATGGCGAAGACGAGTTCGGTGAAGTGAATTTGGACGATCTCATCCAGGCGCCACCAGAACTGGACGAAGACTGGGAAACACCAACGATTTCACAGCTCCAACGATGCCAAACCGAGCCAATGGAGGACAGTGAGGAGGAGGAAGCCGACGAAGATGAGTGTGAGGAAGATGAAGACGACCAGGCGACGAGCGAGGAAGAACAAGATGAAGAAGTAGCGAGAGAGCAAGGCTTTCAGCACGAGACAGCACTGCCCGCAAGAGTCGCGACGCCGAAGCGGGCTCAGCAACCAGTCGAACCGTCTGAAGGAGGAGGCAATCTTGCTGCTCAACTGTGGAATCGCATGCGAAACAAGACACTTAAGCGGCAGCACGTGCAGGACGAGAAGAAACGACAGCAGGATCCGGAATATCGCGCCAAGAAGGTTCTTGGGAAGCCCACGAATTCGACCACAGCACACTCCAACAACCAGCAGCACCAACAACAACTCTCACAGGCGACGACTGTCGCAACTACCGTGTCGTGGGCCACTAACACGGACAAGAAGAAGATGCCCAAGGTCAAATTGCCTTCGCTGGTCGAACGGCTACGCAAGAAGACGGCCGCTGCACGCTGAATCAGTTGGCGTAAAACGAGTATTTGGCGTGTAGTACGGCTCAGTCAGCGGTGATGCTTGGCCAGCTTCATGGACTCTTTGGTCTGTTTCATCATGAGCACGAACACGTCGAAGTCGGCCGTCGCGACGAGGATCTCGGAGCACAGCACGAGACTCGACTCGCGATCACGCTCGTACGCCTCACGCACATGCTGGTAGAACTGCTGGATTGTCGCGCCTTGCGACTGAATGAATTCTACCAGGAAACGCTCCGTGAGCATACCTGAGGGTACCAGGCTTCGGTAAGTGAGACCGTACCTTCGATCTTGCTCTCGAAGAGGTCCTGGAACTGGTTGTAGATATCCGTATACCTGCACAACAACCATCACCAACAACAAAACCATGAATCCCTGTTCCAGATACCAACTTGTATCGGCTACTGACTGACGTACTCGAGCTTCATCTCCTCGCTGTCGGGCTCAAACACGGCGCAGTGGTCCTCGGCGAACCGCTCGAACGTGTGGGCGAACGCGTCGTCATCAAAGAAATACGAGATCACCTTCTTGATCAGCGCGTTGCCTTCGTCGTCGTCGTCCTCTGACCGACGCCGTGTGGCCTTGGCGTCGTGCTGGTCCTCCTCATCGTCCCCACGGCTACTAGTCTTGCTCTCGCTGCGTGGCATCTCGTGTATGCCTGTGTGGCTTCTGAGCAGACGATGGAAGCGGTCGGAATGCGATCCGTGGATGGATCCTAAGAGCCTGCACGCGGCTTCTTACTGACTGTCGCGGCTGCTGTTGCGTTCGCGCTAGAGGAGCTCTTTGTGCCCAGGGCCGATCTGTCGCAATTGAGCTCTTCGGTCGCGCAACAACCGTTTCAGATGTTGAAGTCAGGATAGTGACAACCTCGGGATAGCGACCTTATCCCTCACTTCTATGACGTCAAGTGACAGCAGATAAATGACAATGCAGATCTACTCGAAAATGCGTTTATAGTGGCGTCTTGGCCGGGTTCCATGTGTCTGTAGGTTCGCGTGTATAATGCTAGAAACTCAGTGGTCACGCCTTGTCAGTGTGCCGTCTCATAGCGGAGTCTCCTGTTTGTCGGGTGAGTTGTCGAGTCGTCACGAACACCGAGGGGTTACATCTCTTCGTCGACTGGCTCGCCCTCGCCTTCGACTGGAGCTTCAGCGTTCTCATCAGCCGCGTACAAGATCTCGAACAATGACTTCACCAGCTCATTGGAATCGGCGTCTGGCACGGTCTGCAGCGTCTCCTCGATCTGACGCAGCTTCGAAAAGTAAAAGTCCCGCTCTCGTGCCAGGCCTTCAACCTACCCATTCAGTTCACATCAACTGTCAGCCGCATCATCACTACAATCACCAAGAGGCAAAGTAAACAGCATACGCACCATGGCGTTCAGCTCTCCGACTTCGTTCGTGAGGCGCTCGTTATCATGGGTGAGATCCAGAATCTCCTTGGCCTGCGCCAAACTCGGCGACGAGCTGCCTGGACGAGCAGCTCCAGCCGCACCGGCCGACGTTCGCGACACTGCGGTAGGCGCTCCTGGTGGCTTGGTGGTCGCAGCCGCTCGCACACCGACGCGAGCCGCAGCCGATGGTGCCGTCACGGGCTTCTTCTTCGCGACGGCAGCAGCTCCAGGCGACGGCGCTGACGAGGCGCCGGATCCACCGAACTTGGCTGTGTACTGTGCGCCGCCCTTACCCTTTTCACGAATCGCCGTGGCGTCGTACGGTGCACCAGACGCATTCAGCTCGTAGAAGCGCTTGAACCACTGCATGAACTCGAGGTTGTCCTGGTACTTGCCGCGGATCAGGCGATCCACTTCGATGTGGCGGTCGATCTTGAGCGTCGTGAAACACTTTTGCAGCACCTTGTAGTTCTGCACGTACTCGTAGTCCACCTTGGCGCTCCAGTCGACCTTGGACATGGGCACCTTGCCCGGGTAGATCGCGTCCAGGATCATACAGGCGTGGGCACCAATACAGGTCTGTTCCACTTTGCTGAGGTTCGTCTGACACACGCCGTTGACCCAATCCAGGATCTCCTTGCGGCCCACGAAGTACGTGCCGTCCATCATCGCGATGCTCTGGTCTGCGGCCGCCATGTTCGTCTAGTTATCGAGGTATGTAGGCGGATGGAGCTGCTCGTCTCTTCGAGTTACGTTTTGCTTGGTGACTCCCAGTCGCAATCCCGATGGTGGTTTTTTCCCAAGGGTACGTCGGACGTATAGTGTATACTGTATACTTAGGGTATAGTCCGGATAAACGGGCAGGAGAACCGGCTCGGTTATGGTTGGGTATCCGGTTGGTTGGTGTAGTGTACCCCTGGTAGTCAAGTGTGAAAGGTGACGCTGTGAAAGGCAACAAGCAGCAGCGACGATGGCAAAGAAAGGAGGCGCCGGTATGTGCGACTGCAGGCCTCAGAGGCTACGCGTGATGATGACTTAGTACTGCATTGTGCTGATGGTTTGCGGTGTGAATTTGTGAACAGGCGCCACGAAGCATAAGGTGAAGAAGGGAGCTCCAAAGGCGAAGAAGAGCGGCCAGTTCAAGGCGCTGGCCAAGACAGAGACTCGGTATGCAGCCTCGTTGATCCTGTCAAAGATTTGCATTGATGCAGTGATCGCTGATGGCGCTCGTATGGTGTGATGAAGGCAAGTGGTCGTTGAGACAGAGAAGAAGAATGGACACGTGCAGCACAAGGTGAAGGCGAAGAAGCCGTTCCGAGTGCCCGATGAGTTCCGTAACTTCGACGAGCGCATGGCAGCGACGCGTATCAAGAAGCAGCACGCAAAGGCAGCGCCAGCGCCGTCGAACTCCGTCGTTGCTGCTCCGTCTTTTGTTATGGCGGCGCCTACGTTCCAATTGTGCGTGTGCATCTCCATGAGCGAATCCAGTCCATCGTTTGCTAACATGTATTTGCACTATAGCAACGTACCAGCACTCGCTCAGGAAGCCCCTCGTGAAGTGGAAGGCTTCCATGGCTTTCTATCAGCGATGCAGGTTGGTGAAGACGCAATAGCCCTACCACTGCTCCAATGATCTCATCTAATATATGTACCCACGCTGTTGTAGGAACCTGCGACTGCTCCTCAGCCCGCAGCTCCTCGTGAGGTTCGCAAGCAGCGAGTAGAGATGCCTCGCAACGTCTTCGCGGTGCTTGATGACGAAGAAGACGCCCCGCAGCCTCCGGTCCAGGCTGTCCCGCCTCCGAGCTTCATGCAACCGGCGACCTTCAGCTTCAACACGGGCTTCAATGCTGCTCCCGCTGGCGCCAGTGGCCTCACGTCTCTCCAACGCAGCATCATGGGCCATTCTGGAGCCGCTCCATCGGCATTCGCACGGGGCTCGGCCGTCGCTGCTCGCGATATCGATCCCGATCTGTAAATTCTCCCTATTATGATACAGTGGACATGACTATTTTACATAGAATATCAATCTATAGAGGACATTCCCAATGTTGCGCGAAGGTAGCGTTCTGCGGTTTCTCCAACGGCCGCTTCTTCGATGGGCAACGGGACCGATGGCCTCATACAAAAGCCAAGTGCGAATTGAAGTGAGGAGGCGACATCCCATCACGCGAGCCACGCGCAAACCAGAGCTTGAGAAGCGAGCAGCTACGCGGCCGTGACGAAGGCCGACGCGACGCCAGTAGACAGCCACGCACCCACAGACCACCACTACGCAGCCACCCACGAGATAGCGGCGCTCTCCTCACGCGATAGCGACCGAGCAGATCCAATTGGCGGATCCACGCAGAACGAACTGCGTTTCTGAGAGCATTTTGAAGGCGAGCTAGTAACAAGGAAGCGGACACGATGGGCAGCGGCTCAAGCAAGGAAAACGACGCGAATCCGCATGATCTTGGCCAGAACGTGGGCGGCTTGGACTCGCCGCGCAGCAAGAGCCAGTACCCACTGCAGCACCATCCGCAGTACAGCCACACGGGCAGCGACAGCTCCATGAGCGGGTATGGCGGTGCGCCACCAGGAGCGCCGCAGTATATAAGTGGCGGAGGCGGTCAGCGGCTTTACCACGGGGACAGCGGAGGACAGTCAGGAGGAGGAGGAGGAGGAGGAGGAGGAGGCGACGCCATGGAGGTGGACCAGTCGTCGTCTGAGTTGCCGTACAACTCGTCCAGTGGACGGGATAATGAGGCGAACGGCGGGAGCATCGTCCCGACGAATGACGTCGTGCCCATGGTCTTCCGCTGGGAACACGGCGGACGCAACGTGTACATCACCGGCACGTTCAACGGGTGGTCGAAGCAGTGTCCGATGCATCGGTCAGGAAACGACTTCACGTACATCGCCAACCTCACGCGCGGCAAGCACGCGTACAAGTTCGTGGTCGACGAAGAGTGGCGCTTCGCGCCTGACCAGCTCACGGTCGCCGACGTCGAGGGCAACGTGAACAACTTCGTCGACGTCTCCGAGTTCCAGGCGCTGTCGGACTTCGACTTTGCCGAGAACGGTAAAGATCAAGACGAGGACCAGTACGGGCGCTTCATCCCCGACATCGAGGAGTACACCAAGGAGCCACCGCCGCTCCCGCCGCATCTACGACACATCATCCTCAACAAGGTGAGTTCTTGTCCTCGTGGCGTGGATCCTTTTTGGCTTTATCGTGGCTAACGTAGCTCCTCGGTCTTTTGTTTCTGTTTTAGAATCCACCAAGTGTCGATACAAGACTGCTGCCTGTGCCGCAGCACGTGGCGCTCAACCATCTCTACTGTACAGCCATCAAAGACGGCATGATGGTGCTGGGTGTGACGCAGCGCTACAAGCAGAAGTTCGTCACCACGGTCTACTACAGCTTAATGCCCGGCACATCCTAAGCCCCGGCCGACGAGTTCTCCGCTTTTCTCCACCAGTCCAGTCCAGTTCAGTGTGTATCGTCGGCCTCCACTGCCGTCTTTTAATATCGGCCCGTCACGAGCTCTGCCCGCGTCTGAAGCTCCGGTGTACGAACGCAAAACGAGAAGAGGGGAAGCAAGCGAACGACAAGCCCCTGGAGCGTCATCTTCAAACCACCAGGTAGCGCCTTCGAAACCCAGAGCGTTCTGCGCCGTGGCGGGATGCCCATGGAAGATCGTACAGTAGCTTGTACCCTGTTGTAAATAGAAACAGAGACCGGAAGAGTTGGCGGCGCCTCATTGTGTCTAAGCGTATCTTTCTCCACACCATCACAAAAACTGCTTCTATTACGCGGCAGAATACTAATAAGAAAAGAAGAACTCGGGGGCTGTGAGAGGGAGGAGGAGGCTAGCAACGTGATCCTTCGTCCATGTCGAATTCGGTGACGGTCGACGGTCGTGACGGAGTCGTGTTCGTGTGCAGTTGCAGTGGGCTTTTTACACGTAGATCTCGGCCCAGAGGAAGAGGAAGAGCGAGCCGAAGCCGAGCAGAATGGCGGCAATGATGGCGAGCACGAGCTCCAGGAAGAAGTTCTTCTTCGGGGAGACGGCCTTGGTGAAGAACACCGACATGGCGGTGAGACCCGCGAGCAGCAGCGCGACGGTCAGCGTGCCGTAGTGCTCTGGGTTCACGGGGCTGTTGTACGGAATCTCCTGCAAAGCATGCATCAGATCAGTCAGTCACTAGTGATGCAGAGCGCATGCAGCGCTGTAGCGCGGAGCGCACGCAGCGCACGCGGTACGCACCATGATGCTGCTCATTGTAGCTCTTCGACTTGAGGGATTTTCACGTGTCACGTTTTCACAGCTTGGTGCTGATCACAATGATACTCAGCTTGTTCTGTCTGCTGCTGTAATCTCTCAATTTCTGATAATTCCTCAGATTTTGCCTTCCATAATGTATCTGATGCACATCTGAGTCGAGCTGTTCATGAGTGGGTCTCGGCGATCTGCGGCAACAATGGTTCGAGAAGCGTCTCGCGGCAACACGCACGCTGCGCTTGTGTTGAGGCAGAAGCAATGCGTGATGGGGTGCATATACGCTAGACGCACACACCGTGAAGAAACGAGAATGACTTGTCTGGATTAACGCAACGAAAAGGCTTGAGGAAGTGTAGTCTGTGAACGTGTGAAGAGCGCCATCGATCTATCAACGGCTCGTGCCGAACGTCGGTCCTCTGGCTCGCGTGAAGACGTCCGAAAGCTCCAGATAGGTGGACGGTGGGACGTCAATCGCATCGTGCATACGTGCCGCAAGCGCAGCGAAAGTTGGATCCAGCTCAGCGTCTTCAAGCTGCTGACGAAGATCTTCACCGTTCTCGATCGTCTCGAGCAATCCCGAGCACACAAAGATGAACTCGACGTCGTCACCAGTGGGTGGAACCAGGACCGAGCGCACGTTCATTATCGTGGACGTTCGCGCGATCATCCAGGCGCTCCACGCGATATCCAGGAGCGCTGGAGGGAGACCGAGTGCCGAAATATGCGTCTCGAGACTGGCGCGTTGCTCCAATTCGACAGCCGATAGCGGAGGCTGCGCTGGCAACGGAGGCTGTGCTGGCAATGGAGGCTGCGCAGGCAACGGAGGCTGCGCTGGCAACGGAAGCTGCGCAGGCAGCGGAGGCTGTGCTGGCAATGGACGCTGCGCTGGTTGCTGCGGTGGCGCAGATCCTACACCAGGCAGACGCTGGTGTCCTTGGTGACGCGGCTGCGGTAGTGGCGGCTGTCCTGGCAACGGCAGCTCAGCGCACTTCACCGGTCGTCCAGGTTGTCCTTGCGCCAAACGCAGTGGTCCTACCAGTTGAATCAGCCGTGGAGGCGGTTGTTCACGCGGCAGTGGAGAATGGATGCCCCGTTGATCTTGCATCCGCGCTTGCGGCAACTGGCGCTGCTGCTGCTGCTCTTGCTCTTGCTCCTGCTGCTCTTTCTCCCGCAGTCGTTTCTTCTGGTTCTTGCCGCGCGACACCATTGCCTACGCACATGAGCCCCTCACCAGTTAGCTTTCCCTCCTCGTCCGCGTCCTGCAACGCCTCCAACACATACGTTTCTCGTCGTTTCCTTTGCTGTCTTGTTGTTCTTCTTCGACTCTCGGTAGATTGCCGAGTGGGCTTCCGTGGGCGGGAGACAGAGGTAATCTTCCGTCCAGGGGCGCGATCGGAATCTGGAGGGAGGGAGGGAGGGAAGCTTGCCATTCGATGGAACGACAGATGGTCACGACTTCAATTTGGGCGACAGGTGACTGTGAAAGGCTGCACTTGGGTAGGTACGCTCCGTGCTCTCCACTGGAAGAACGGCTTCATTTATCAACTCCATATCTCACTAGGCTTCTTGATTGAGAGCTTCTTCTAGACGCTGCACGAGGACCGGCTTGTTTCCCTTGGTATCAAGCCCGCGCTTCTTGAGCTCTTCGCGCAGATCGGTCACGCGCAGTTTCGACACGTCCATCTTCTGCTTCTGAGATGTTGCCGGGGACGGTTCTTCCGCTGCCTCCACGACTTTGGGAGTGGTATCCACACCAGGAGACTCTTCCGCGGTGGATGGTTGTGGTGGAGGAGGACTGTTGCCTGGCATTGGCTCCTCCATGGCTTCTGGTGTTGTTGGCTTCTCGACAACGTCCACGACTTCCTCTTCGACCGACTCTCGCTTGGCTCGCTTGCTCGACTCGTCAGCCTCTTCATCCTCATCAGCCACGGCGGAGCGTTTCCGAGATACTGCACGTTCTGGTGATGCTGGCTGCTCTCTTCTTGGGGACGTCTCACTCGTTTGCATCGGAGACGTGGACGCTGGACTCGCCACGTGCGTTTCTTCTTCATGTTCCTGAGCTTCTTCGATCTTCGCTGACTCCATCGACTCATCCTTGGATTCTGCGTGTTCAGTCTCCTCGTTTGCTGGTGCCGGTGCCTCCTCGTTGTCCTTGGCTTCCTTCTTTTCCTCATCACCGCCCAACTCCCGCGTGGCTTCTTCCAACTCGAGCTTGTACTTCTCGATCTTGGCCGTGTACTCCGCCTCGATCTCTCGCAGCTTGGTCTGATGCTCGCGATTGCTCAGAACCATCTTTTCTTCACGTGCTTCGACGGATGCTGCCACCAGGTCTTCCGTCTCCTTCGTGTGCTTCTTGGGCAGATAGTAAATCGGCGGGGACGCCACCGTGAGCAAGAAGCGAGACAGCGACGCGCCCTTCCGTGCCTGCTGCAAGTGCTGCAGCTTTGTCCGTGCAAGCAGCTCCTGCATCTCGATCTCAGCCGTCGCGATCATATTCTCCAGTCGCGACACTGTCGCGTCACGCTTCGCCTTCGCCTCCAGCGCTTTGCTCTGCTCCTTCTCCTTCTGCTCCGCCTCGTGCTGCTTGGACGTCTGCTTCTTCAATAACGTGCTGTCCTTCTCGATCATCGCCTTCGCCTTGCCGAGATGGCCCATCAATGCGCCGAACATGCGTCGACTCCGTGCGAGACCGTCCTTCTGTGCGTACGTGGCAACGGCACGTCTCTTCTCGCGCTCATTCGCGGTGTTTTCCTTCGGCGCGTCCGCTTTCCTTGATTCACCGCCTGCACGTGGCGAGTCTTTCGCATCGCCAGACGACAGTCGCTGCCGCTTGCCGCTGGTGTCGTCATCCGCCTTCTTCGTATCGGCGTTCCGGTCATTCGGACGCTTCCCTGCTCGGCCGCCTTCTACTCTTCTGTCGCCACTACCTGTGCTGCCTCCGCTTCCTCGTCTCTGCGCTGCTGATGCATTGCCAGCTCCGTTGTTCGCGCGTGAGTACTGGCTGTCGCCGTTGGCCGCCGGTCTGTCGCCATTACCGCGGTTGCCACTGGTTCGTCCTACATTCCAAAGCCTACAGATTAGCTACAACCCTCAAATCACCGACGCATGAACACAACGTACGCTTTGCCTGGATCTGCTCCTTCTTGCGTGCTAGCGCATCGAGCTCTGCGCGTAATGCGCGCTCCTCCGTCGCCATCGCCGCCGCGTTTCCCGCCTAAGATCTTCTTGGTCAAGCGAGCTGCTCGTTCAATTGGCTTCCCGCGGCTGGTTCCCCTCCACTTTTGTATTTGAGGTTTTATGTACCCATTCTCACTGATAAAACCTCAAAGGGACGCGAAAGGTCGTGGAGATCAAAAGGACACCTCGTCAATGCCAATCGGAAGAAGTGTCCATAATCACCATGGCTACGAAGACACCATCCGTAGCAGCAACAGCAAAAGCGCTAGCGACAGCTACTGCTGCAAAGTCTACGAGTGATGGAGCTGTAGGGCAGTTGCCTAGTCTACAGCCTGGGGGAGGAGCAGCGCTGGTCGCAGCAGCGTCGGCATTCGCCACCGCCAAGGTGACGACGCCCGCGACTGCGCAGGCAGCGAGTGCTGCAGCCACAGCCTTCCAAGTGATCGTGAGCGGTCAGATCGAGTCTATTGCGGTGCGTGAGGTGCTATTATATTGTGGCTGTGGAGATGCTCATTTTGGTCTCATGGCGACTTCGCTGTGAGCGTAGTATCCAGGCGTCAGCAACCTGTACTGTCGATATGCTGTCACATACGGCGCGGATTGGCGCGTCGTCCACGTGAGTCCTCTACGCTGGATACTAGTCGCACAAGTGAACAAGGCTCTCACAGCGTGTGTATGACCAGGGAGCGGACGCCGGCCTCACGCAACTTGCGTATCGGGCGTCGCAGGACGGCGTGATCGTCTTCAATTTCCCCATCGACATTTCGTTCAAGAGCACCAATCCATTCGGATGGCCACGGATCGTCTTTAGTTTGTACGGACTGGATGGGATGGGGCGCGACATCGTCAAGGGCTATGGCTCTACGTACATACCGACGTGCGGGGGCGCTACAACGCGCCACGTTCCGCTCTTCCGCCCACTGTCGTCGTCTTACCTGCAGCAATTTACTGCATGGCTCACGGGCACACCACCGGAGGTAATGCGACCCTCAGTTAGCACGCTTTTGCCGCAGATGCTGATGGAATAGGCTCATTAATTTGTTTTTTTTGCAGTACTTTGACGCCAAGTTCATCACGCAAAACGACGGCCGCGAGGTCACGCGCGTGACTTCAGCAGGAAAAATCAAGCTCACGCTCAACGTCGTCACGTCTGGTCTCCGCCAGTACGGCTACAGCAGTGATGCTGCGTACGCATGAGATCTTGAGTGAAATCAAATCGTGTTTCATTCCAACATATTCATTTGTAAGGCCCGCAACGACTGGCGTCGTCACTCGTGGTGGTGGTGGGGGTCTGCACACGTACTAATAAATCCTAAATGCCAGGAGGAGGGTAAGTGGTCTCGGTGGAATCCCAACGACGACCAATGCGGTTCAATGGCTCTCCGTGGGACGAACACCGCTGATTCTGTGGTCCGGGCTGTGGCTCCAAGTGCTCTAGCACAGTCCTTCACGAGCCACTTCCGACAGACGCTCCGACAAGCGCTCCTTGATGATCTTGCGGCGCTTGCGGAGGGTCGTACGCTATAATCACAAAACACAAAGCACGTCAGCATTCATCAACTCATACAAACCACAGTTAATACGACTCACCAATCGGCCCTCCTTACTGAAGAGATCCAGGAAACCGTGCTGCATGTCCTCGGCCTTGCCCATCCACTTGTGCACGAGACTGTCGACGTCGTGCTTGACCTTATCGACAGCCATGTCGAACTTGATGCTCTGCTCCTTCATGAACGGCACATTCATTTCCTTGCCCGTGTATCCACGTTGCAGGTTGCGGCGGATGAACGTGTCGTACTCGGCGATGATGCGGATGATCATCTCCGACGTGGAGATGCCGTCCGTACGCTTGGTCTCGAGGAACTTGCCCATCTTCTTGATACGAGCGTACACGTCACCCTCCTCGGCCGAGCCCGATGCGTCCGAGTAAGGCAGCGCATCGTGGCAGACGTAGTCGATCTGGTGCTTCTCCAAAAAGTCATCAGTGATGACCCACGGCGCGTCCTCCACGACCTCGTCGACCCACTTGCAGTGGCGCAGCGACTCGTAACGCTCCTTGTCGGTCATGACCGTACGGCCCTTGAGCTTGTGCGTGAGCTCGTCGCTGCAGCAGCCCACGATCAAGTACACATTCGGGTACGCCTCCTTGCACTGTTGCAGAGCCTTCGCGTGGCCAAAGTGGAACAGATCGAAGATGCCGTCGGCGTACAGACGCAGCGGACGTCCCGTGAGCGTGCCCGGCTCGCCGTCGACCAGATTCCGGCGGAAAGGCTGGTACTCGCCGTCTTCGTCCGTGATGCCTGGCTTGTACTCGTACGTCGCTGGCTCCAGTGGCTCGCGGACCTCCTTCACCTCCTCGGCAGCGCGCGCCTGCTGCTGCGCGATCACCGCCTTCACCTCGTCCTCCATGTCATCCTGCTCATACTCGCTCGCGGAACGCTGTCGTGTCAAAGGCGCCATGGTTCAGATACAAATCAAAGCGATTCGTCAGTCGAGATTCCCACGCCGCAGAGGACAAGCCACACTGAAGCAAACACGCCCACAGAAGCCATGCACCACACCGCAGGCAATGGCTTCCTATTCAACTGCCTCCACCGACTCATTCCCTCTCAGATTCATATGGCACGCGGCGCGTTGCTTACGAAGCTGCTCAGGGAGAGAGCGGTTCGGGGAGGATCGAGACCGTAACGCACTCCATACACACGCAGTCTATCGCCTGTGGACGCACCTTCTTTCCCTTGCCCATGCTTGTCTCTGTATCTGTCTGCGGTCTCGCTGCGTTTGGTTTGACGCCTTCCTGAAGATGGCGGGGTGGTCTGTGTGAGGAGCTCAGCTCACCTGCGCTTTCCGACTCGCCTGACGTGACTGACTTCGTGCCTTTGGTTCCGCACTTTGGAGTGGAACAAAACCGCACGGGAACACAATTTTTTCCCCAAAAAAACCGCGCAAAGTGGGCACCGTTTACTGCGATAAGTGCGCTTCCGAACTTAGTGTAAAAATTGGACCTCTTCGAAAAAACAGTATGGACTGTGTCAAGACCTCCACAAAATGATAATCGGTCCAACTCAAAGGGTACCTGGTCCACATCAGGTCCAAATGGACCTCAGCATTTCATTTGCCTCGGAATGGAACGCTAACGCTTCAGCACTGTAGCTCGAGCTTTACGGAGATCCCTCTATGCCAACATAGCAGTGCGACTGCTGCCTGAGAAGAGCTTGTGCGGGACGTTGGTGAAGCTACTCGGCTCGCGAGAGGTCGACGGACGGACCTCAATGGGCACTTGCCATCGGAAGATCTGCGTCGTAGACGACGCAGCCGCAGTTGAAGCGTCTGAGGCAGTCACGTTGGCGGAAAACTCAAAGCGAATACACCACTGGAAGCACACGAGGTCCGTCTTGATGGTCGGCAACGCGTCGTGCGGGATGCTGAAACGCACGTTCGTCTGCAAGGCCGACGCCGTGTACTCATGGAACGTGCCCAGCACCTTAGACTGCACGACCTTGCTCGGCTGAAGAGCCATGCTGGCAAGCACTTCTTCCTGGCAGAGCGTGGCTGAGATCTCGACGCACGGGATGCTCGCGCGGGAGAAGTCGAAGACGCCGAGAAGCACGTCGCCTGGGTGGTAGAACTGCTTGGTCAGCAGCAGCTTCACGAGATGCGCGTCGTCCTTGCCAATCGTGAAGAGACTCGTCTGTGCGCGCTGGAGCTGTTCGGTCTCGACACGACCGTGCATGAGCGAAGGCCGAAGCTCAAACGGGATCTCGCTGCCCTTCCGCACGCCCACTGGAGCGACAACCAGCGACACACTGCGCTCCTTACGAGATCCACGGCGCTTGGCTGGGCCCTGGGAGTTGGCGATGGACTCTGGCGCAAACGAATAGTCGGAGGCGTACACGTCGAACGGCAAATGCACCGCCACGGGGTTGCTGGTAAGCGGATTCGCAGTGATCGAGAGCACGTAAAACACACGCGCCGATGCGCCACGGAACGTTGGACACGGGTTCTCTGGTAGCGCGATGGCGAAGTCCCGGCGGCAACGGCGTCGTGTGTCTTCCTTTGACTCAGACGGCGACGGTGCGACGTTGAGGTCTGACAAAAGCACGCATGGCGCCGAGAGATACAGACAGGAGCCGGCTTCCCCAGAAAACTTGGCCACATCCGCACGCTCTAGGCCTCCAGCTGAGTCAGTTGGTGGTGGAGATGATCGAGGGGACGAGAGATTCAGTGGTACCGAGAGAAGGTTGCTGTCGACGGAGACGTGGGCGTGGATCTGGGCGACGACGCTGGCGATCTCAGTCGACGCGTCGGCGGTCGTGCGCTCAGT
>JAADXB010000360.1:0-14939 GCA_023337495.1 Pythium diclinum | reverse complement strand
GTCGAGAACGATGGTGGCCATGGTAACAGTTGGGGTCTTAGAACGTTGAAGACTGATGCGATGTGGGGTTCTCAATTCTCGACCACGCAAGCCGTTGCTGCCGTTCCGCCATTGCCGGGCGTCAATATCCGGGGGATCAGATGAGGCATCGCATATCCATCACACGCTATCTTTGGGCTTGGCTACTCTGCTGGCCGTTTGCTTCCTTCCTCGCGTCGCGATACCGACCGCGACCCAGGAATAGACGGCTTAGACCTTCTCTTCTCGTCATGCTTCTTCGCTGCTGTCGTCGTGGGGTTCTGTGAAGCTGTACGAGTACGAGTAGGAGTTGCTGCTTGGTTGCCGGTCTTCGGCTTGGCTTCCATCTCACACGCGACGTCAATTTTTCGCCCGGGACGGAACGGATCCGCGAACTTCAAGTGCTTGGCGTGGAGAAACAACCGGTCTTCTCGACGAGCGGAGACCAACGGACCATGTCGACGGTCTCCGATAATCGGAGCTTGGAGACCCTGAGCACAGTGGATGCGAAGCTGGTGCTTGCGACCGGTCACAGGCTGCATTTCGAGCCAAAACGAGTCATCCGCTCTGTCCGTTGGACGGCTGAGCCGACGGAAGATCGTCTTGGCGTCCTTGCCGTCGATGGGCAGTGAGATCTCGCCCTTGAGTGGGATCTCCGAGGCTTTCTGTTTGACTGGAAGGACCAGCGCGTCGTACGTTTTGCTCACTCCACCATCACGAAGCACCTCAGAGAACCGAGCGGCTGCGAGGCGATGCCGCGCGAGCACGAGCAAGCCAGAGGTCTCTTTGTCCAGACGATGCACGAGTCGAAGCGGTTCTTCGTTGCCGAACGCCGCACCGAGCGACGGCAAGTACGAGGCCAGGCTGTGGTCCAACGCCGTACCATCCTAGAGTTACGCAGTAACCAGTCAGAAAATCCATACAGACATGGAGAGTAGCAAGGGCTACGACAGTACCTGGACGGCGAGCCCGTGGGGCTTGTTGAGCACGAGGTAGTTGTCGTCCGTGTACACCACTCTTTGCACGAGGGTCTCCACAAACGTCCTGGCCTCCGAACTCAGCTCCGACTCCGTCTTCAGATCCCTAGTCTCGGCCACATCCGCAGCCCGCGCTGCATCAAAGACCACGGCGTCTATCGCGACGATCGCGCCACTGTGGAGCGTCATATTAGACTTGGCAGGAAAGGACGCTGGTGAGCTCTTGGGATCAGAAGATACGATGCGGATCTTGCGCTGACGGAGCTGTTTCTGGAGGAACGACTGCGGCGCCGACGGGAACTGCTGCTTGAGCCAGCGGTCCACACGCATGGCGTCGTCGCGCGGACCCACGCGGCGCTGCATCCAGCGCAGCACTCGTTGCCATTCCGCCATTTTACCAGTCGGATTCCTGAGGAGCTCCGATGCAAATGGACTCAACTCAGATTTCTGGGTCGATAATACACCGTGTTTTGGTATTTGGAGGGTTAGACTAGCGGGTTCTGGAAAGTCGGACTATTCTAGAAGAGAGTGGCGGCCAGTCGTTGGCGAAATGGCCTGACTGTGAATATCAGCCAATGAAAACACTTTCAAATAATCCTTTCAGCCAATCAGAATAAGTTATTTGAACGCGAAAGGCGACCCATGTGAGTGGATTGATTGACGAAGGGCTCATTTGGCTGCCACCACACAGCAATTCGCTTGACGGCAACGAAAATGGCGATCAAGGTGAAGGAAGACGCGAAGGACTTCGAGAGCCACCGGCAAATGGTCGTGGACCTGCTCTCGGCCGCAGAGAGTGCGTTTATCTCATGGAATTCCGCTTGAAAATGGAGCATTTTCTAACCTGTTTTACGCTTTTTAGATGGCGATTTGGAGCTCCTGAAGACGACGGTCGAGGTCGTCAAGGCCAAGGCCAAGGCCAAGTCGGTCGCTGAGGTACTGAACGAGTTCAAGGACGGCAACAAGCGCACGGCGCTGCACTTTGCGGCCGCCAAGGGCCGTCGAAAGGTCGTGGACTACATTTTGCAGCAGGTCCCTGAGTCGATCAACATCCAGGACGAAGAAGGCTCGACGCCCATGTTCCTGGCGGCGCGTGAGAACGAGTTCTCGACTGTGCGGCTGCTGCTGGAACGCGGCGCCGACGCCAACATGGCCCAGAAGACCGGCGCCGCTCCGATCCACGAGGCCGCCGCGAACGGATCCCTTCGCACTGTGAAGCTGCTCCACGAGAACGGCGCTAGCGTCAACGCCGACTCCAAGAACGGCACGCCGCTGCACTACGCCGTGAACGAGAGCCGCGAGAAGACGATCGAGGAGCTGCTGCGTCTGGGCGCGGATGTGAACGCCAAGAACCCCAAGGGCGTGAGCCCAGTGATGCTGAGCTGCATGCTGAACAAGCCGTCGATCGCCAAGGAGCTGCTCGCGGCCAACGCCGACTTGCTGTCGGCCGCGCTTCCAGGCGGCATTACGGCGCTTCACATTGCGGCGGAGGCTGGCTTCGTGGAGATCGCCAAGCTGCTGCTGAAGACGCGTCGTGAGGAGACCATCACGCTTGCCAACAGCAAGTTTGACGGCGGTGCGACGCCGCTGCAGCTCGCTGCTGGCAAGGGCCAGAGCGAGCTCGTGAAGCTGCTGCAGCCGATCACGGAGGGCTACGAGGACCACCACGTGGAGACCTTGATGGCCACGGAGAAGGAGAAGATCGACAAGTACCTGGTCGAGGCCACCAAGAGCGCGCCGATTGATGTCGAGGAGGAGACCGAGGAGCAGAAGGCTAAGAACAAGATCCTCGAAGGCGTGACCCCGGACTCCAAGATCGTTGTGCCAGAGGCCAAGGAGCTGGACGCCGAGACGCTCGCCAAGGCGGCTGCCTTCAAGGACGACGGCAACAAGCTGTACGTCGCCAAGGACTACATCAAGGCCGCCGAGCTGTACACGCAGGCGATTGAAGTGAGCCCGGCCGACGCCGTGCTGTACAGCAACCGCTGCGCCGCGTACCTCGCGGCCGGCGAGCCAAAGAAGGCGCTGAACGACGTGCGTATCGCCAAGAAGCTCAAGCCGGACTGGGTCAAGGCCCACTTCCGTGAAGGCCAGTGTCTGGAGGCGCTCGGTTTGTTTGAGGACGCCGCTGTCGCGATGTGGGAAGCCATTCAACTGCAGCCAAAGGACAAGGCGCTGGAGAAGCGCTTCAAGGAGGTCGTGGCCAAGGGCCGCGAGCAGAACAAGAACAAGGAGAAGGAGACGACTGCCAAGGCATGAGACGTCACAAGTCTCACATAACAAACACAAACGGTATTGTAGGAACAGCAAGGTATTTACATGAGCTAAATATGATATTGTTGCACACAAAACGCCGGCGAGCGACCACGATTATCAAGCCGTAAGAAGCGGCAGTTGTGATATGACGACGAGCAGCTCCGAAGCTCCACCGACAAGCCCAGTGCCAGTAGAGACTCAAGAAGCTGCTGCCCAGCACAAAGCCACAGAGAGTCTTCTGGCGTGTGATGATCGAGAGGCGTTCGAGTATGAATGGAGTCGTTTCCAGCGCGTCTACGAGCGGCGACGAGCGCACTTTTTGAGTGAATCCCAGCAGAAAGCGAAAGCTACGAGCCGTCTCTTCATCATCTCACACAAAGAAGATCCGTGGAACTGCTTCGGTCTCACGACTCGCATCGAGTACTGCCGACGCGCGTGGGAAGTGTCGTCGCTGCATTTCTCAGAGCTCCACGATGCGTGTGCGGCAGGCCACAGGAAGCGAGTACACGCCATTCTTCACTCAAATACTCTAGAAGACTCACCGTCTCAATGCTGCACGCTGACGAGGGACTCGTGCGGCCGCATCCCACTGCATCACGCTGTCGTTCGCGAACACCACCGTGTCATTCGACTGCTACTACGACAAGAGGACAGCCGCCTTCAGCTCCACGGGAAAGACAATCGAGGCGCGACGCCTGTGCAGTACGTACTCGAAAAGATCCACCGCGTTGCATCTAAGCATGGCCAGCAGCCAGCAAGACAAGCCAAGCGTCTACGTGAAAACAACCGACGATACCGGAAACTGTGGCGACTCGCGGATCGAATACTCGCCAGGATGAATGCGAGCTTCACAACGGAACTCCAAGCGCTGGACTTCAAGGCGCGTGGTGACGCGTGGGATGCCGTGAGAGCAGGCGACGTAGAACGACTCAAGCAGATCCGCACGCTGTACGGAGACTTCCGGGACTTGCGACTGGATGCACTGGGGACCACGCTGTTGCATGAAGCGTGCAGTGGATCTCCACGTCATCTCCACGTCGTGCTCTATCTGGTGTCAGAGCTTCATGTCGATCGTCCAGCAGTCGATCAAAGTGGCGCGACGCCGCTTCACTACGCGGCAATGCGAGGCTGGCTCGAGGCGTGTGTGCTGCTGCTGGACAGCGACGATGAGCAGCTCGAGGGGGTCGTGGATGAGCTTTTGATGAGGAAAGACGCGCGTGGACGCACGCCACTCCATGCGGCTCTCCATTTCATGGGTCGTTCAAGACAGGCGAGTGATGATCACGGCGGTGATGCGGTGTCAGAGTCAGTGGCTACAGCGAGATATCTGGTACAGCGGTGTGCTGACGCGCTTCACGTCGTGGATTCGGATGGCTTCACGCCGCTGCATTATGCGATTTGCTCTGGAGACCATGGTCTCGTGCAGTTGATGGTGGACGTCGGAGCCGCTGTTCTTCGTGACGACGCACCGACTGTACGACAAACCTCAAGCGAATTTGGGACGAAGGCAGTTTGGGCTCCTTGCGGACGCATCTTCTCTCGCGACCGAAAACGGCGACGTCACGAAGCTGGGAAGCGAAGTGTTGAGGATGCTTGTGCTGTCCAGGAAGCTACAGCGGTCAGAACTGACGGTCAAGAATCCTCGAAGGCGTGCGAGAGGCTTCGGAAAGTCAAGGCAGGTCAAGTGGAGCATCCCGGCATCGCTCTTCCGATGGAAACTCTGTGGTTCTGGGTTCACAGCAAGCCACGAAAGCTCATGGACTTGCAGTCCAGCACTGTTACGAACATTGGGAGTGCTTACGACGTGCGAGAGACAACTCAACCAGGTGATCTTCAGAGGTACGGCTGCAGACGCTTCGGTGCTTTGTGCTCGAGCTGCATCCATGTACCAGGAGAAGAAGGAGGAGAGGCGAGTCTACTAGAGCACCAAGGAGTGGCGCTGTCTCCACTTCTACTGGCGATCCGTTGCTGCCGGCACGCTCGAGCCCCTGAACCAAATCGTCTCTCGATTGTAGAAACCCTCATCCAGGCAGGAGCATCCCCAGACCAAGCAGCGCTCGAGGAATCACTACACTCACCGCAGTCGCTCGAGGCTCTACAGCTACTAATCGCGCACTCCACGTCTAGTATCATCGTCGAGTTGATTCTACGCCACTTCTGCTCCAGATTTGAACCATCTCGCGACGCCAAGGACTACAGCGAGTCATCACTGTTGCTGCTGCTTAAAGAACTGGACCCGGATGATCTAGTCGAGATCCTTCCTGCGCTTTTCTACCAGCGCTACTTCCGCGTTGTCGAGCACGTGCTTGCTAGTAAGTCGAGCGAAGATACGACGTTGTTCCGTGGGATCATCCATCCGACACGAGCAAATGAAGGATCGAAGTCGACGGTCGTTCACCAACTTGCCACCGACCATCTTGACTGTGTGGTACGATGGATCGGACTGTGGCCTGCTCACGCTCAAGATCTCGCGAGTGTCGTTATCGCCAGTGTCTCAGCCGTGCTCGCGTCAACGAGTCTCCTGACTGCCAAGGCTCGACACGCAGCAGATACGGTGCTCTCATCCGCGTTGGAGTTGCTTGCCGTCCATGCAAATGATGAGCTCCACGAATCTGCCACCGAGTGGACCGCGAGAGCACTGCAGAAAGGCTTCTTCACAACGGTGCAACATCTCTGGCGCGTTATTAGCTCGAGCCACAGCCTGGCAACAGCACTTGTGTTACGCGTGACATGGCCGCTGCGTTCAGCCGACGCGAACTTTGCCAAGACGATCCGAGGCCTGCTTCCATCCCTTGTCGACGCCATCGTGGATCACGAGCAGTTCGAAACTGCAGATACAAATATGGGAGACGGCCGTTGGTCCGTCCTGGCACAGTGCCTCGCTATCGCGTGCACGGACGACCTCCCAGAGAGTACATTGCGACGCATCGTGACTTGCATCAATCAATCAAAGTGCGACGATCTAGCAGTCGCCACACTTCTCGACCAACGCGTCAACGGTCTCAGACAGGTTGACCACATCGTCAACAGCGATAGAGTCGAACTTGCCGAGATGTTATGGACAGATCTCACGATCAGTGACGACATGCGAGGACGACTATGGATTGCAGTCGTCAAAGCGCGGCTGTGCTTCTCCTACAACCAGCCAACAAACACGGAGAGATGGAACAAGCTCTTCGAGTCCTTTCCAGCGTTCCTCGGTGGCGACGTATTGAAGGATCTGGTGCTCAAGGCTCTCGTACGAGTCGCTCAACCGTGTACAACTGCAACTCAAAAGCTGCTCCGTTGGCCAAATGGTCCCCAGGAAGTCGTAGATTCAACGAACGCCGTACATTGGCCAGACCCGTCGCTCTTCTTCCACGCCTGCGCTCGATACAACGCGATTTCCGTGGCAAAAGACAGCGTCGAAGCCTGGGGAACGCCCGACACAAAGTCGACATGGTCTCGGCTCGTCATAGAGCGTGACGACACTGACGGATTCTCGGCCATCGAAGTGTGCGAGCTGCTTGGCCACCACGAACTCGCTCGCTTCTATCGTGGGCTCGTCCTCGACACAACTGACTCACCATTAGCACCCGAAGCAACGTGGATACCTCCAAACCACCGACGATTCGGACTCCTCCGCACCGCAATGTCCCTGCCTTCACCACCCACTGAATCCTCTTCAGCCTTCCCAACGAAGCTCCTCCCTGCGTCTGTATGGGATGGCGACTGGCACACTGCTGTCGCCCTCAACGACGTTCGCCTACTGCAAAGCTTCCTCCTCCACGACTTGCCACTCCACTCACCGACCGCCAGTGAAGACGACGCGTCTCCGATAGCCGTCCTCATACAAACCGCGATCCGCCACGCCAGCGAAGACGCCCTGCAGTGGCTTCTTTCCAGCTTCTCGTCTGAGATCTCGCAGCTTCCCATCGACACCACGGCCAGTCTCCTCCACCAAGCAGCCAGCCACACAAGCCCCGTGTACGCGAGACTCACACTGCGTCTCTTGATGCATCCAGGCTTCTCGCCTGGCCGCCTGAGTGGCGACGGCTTCGACGTCTCGCTTCTCCACCGCGTCGCGTGCTTTGCCGACTCGGATCTCGCGATTCAAAGCTTGCAATTCCTTCTACCAGTCGACCAAAGCGATGTCAATGTCCGCGACGGCTTCGGCTCGACGCCCGTGATGTACGCGATGGCCAGCGGACGTCTGGAGACCGTGTGCTGGTTGCTTAGCCACTGCCCGCACACGAGACTCGAGGCCGAGTACGAAGGCCAATGCCTCTTCTACTACTCGCTGCATCTACTGCCGTCCTTCGCGTGGCGCTGCATCATCCAGAAGCTTCTCACAGCCAAACGCCAGGCCGCATTCCTCCATTGTGACTGTGACGACTGTGCCTGTAAGGGCTTTGAAGGACTAGGCGACCAGCACGAGATGATCTGCTCGTTCTGCAGCCACAGCGTCGAGACCCACACGCGCCTGCCGTATCCGCCGTGGTTCCGCGACCAGTACGAGACGTATATCCAACAGGAACCGCATGAAGAAGCCAGAGAGGAAGAGGTGGAGGGGGATGAAGATGAAGAGGCGGCGGTGATTCGACGCCAACGCGCGATGATGGAGAAGCCGCTGGCGGACGAGCCGACGCTGGAGAGAGAGCGCGGGCGATTGCGCATTCCGTCGCTGCTGCGCGTCACGCAGCTGCGCTTCCACGCGCTGTGTGCAACGTACGCGCTGTCGATTCCTGCCGCGGAAGACAGTGCCGTCATATTCAACCACGATGCCCGGGACGAGGACGAGGAGGCAGCGACTTTGATCGCAGATTCCGGAACGAATCTGGCAGATACGGACGCCGCATCTTCACACCATCTAGTTCAAGGACGGGAGACGCCGTGTGTGCAGTCGCCTGCGGCTGTCGAGGCTTCGTTGGCTCGCAATCCACGCGGGTATGACGCGGGTATGGTGTTGGCGCATGAAGCATGTTGCCGGTTGAACTTGCACGATGCGCCGACGAACGTGGAACAGATGCAGATTGTTCTAGCAAAATGGTTCCGAATGTGCAATCACCAACGCGTAGAACGGATCTTCGTTCTAAGCGACAGGGTGTCGACACTACGCACGGCGTTGGCGCGGTGGAGCGGACGCGTCGTGACGAAAATGGTTCCGGATCCGGCAGCTTCAACTTCCACCAGCTGGGGCGCGACTCTCCACGAACAGAACAGCAATCTGTGTCCTGTCGCCCAAGAGCAAGAGCAAAACGTGGAGGAGCGAGAGGAGAACATTCTAGAGGAGCGGAGCACGACATCAATGAATTTGTCGGACGCGGTCGTCGATATGATTGGTCCACCCCGTGGAACAACATCAAACGCCAACGCCAATCGCTGCGTGTCGATCCTCCAACTTTTCGTCCATCACTGGCGCTACGCGCGCGTGTATCAAAGCTTCCGTCAATGGAAGCGACTGATGGTCAATGCGCAGGTCGCCAACCATGAGCTGGAGACGCTAGCGGATACGTGGAGTGCATGCGAGCGCCGCGATAAGCTGCACGGCCTCAAGACCAAGCAGCATGCGTTGGAGATGGAGATTCGTAAGCATGGACTGTTGTTAAACGATAATGAAGGCGTGTAGCCGATTTGATTTAATACCTAATGGGGGTTGGTTGGTGGGTTGATTCTGGGATACCGATGTGACTTGTGTGAGGCTCAAGACTTCGTAATGGTGCTTCTGAACGGCGAATGCACTCATAGACGACATGCACTTTCAAAAACGGATGAAATGGACGGCTGGATGCTGTAGTTTTTGTCGGATTTCGCTGGATAGTGTTGATGGGAGACGCGTGGCACGGAGGACGTTGTGTGTAGCTGTGGCTGTGGATAGGCAACAGGCTCACAAGTCGTCCATGGCAAACACGTCGACTTCCGGGTCGGCTCCGCTGTCGTCACAGGATTCCCCTGCGGTATCTTCCGTCGACGTCTCGGATACCGTGCGAGGCTTTGGACTGTGCGTTCGGTTGATGCTACTGGAGCGCAGTGATCGAACCACTTCATCAACATCGCGTTGGTTGTTGCCAGACGCCTCGAAGGACTCGCGCGATTCCAGCGAGAGCTTGTAGTTCCAGTGCTCATCCCACAACCGAGCTTCGCACTGGCTTCGGCTGTACTGTTGGTCGTTCGTCGGGATCAAGAACGACTCGGACGGCGTGCGTGACGTCGCGGAAATGCTGTTTCTCCGCTGGCCAAGCTTCTGTGGGATCGGGACTGGCGGCGAGCACGGCACCATGCGAGGCCTGCGGCTTCCAGAGAACGACGACGCCTTTGGGTGTAGTGGCTGATGCGCGAAGCCGTGTCCTTGGTTCGATGGGATACTCACAGTCAGCCCCAGAAACGCGGAGATTTCTTCATTGTCTTCCTCGTCGTCGCCATACGCTCCTGAAGAACGCAGACTCATGCCGTTGAGCATGCGCTTCTCTAGTTCTTCGACGCCTCCTGGCTGGCTCGCCCACAATTCCTCTGTCATCGCCATCTCTTCGGCTTCGTAGCTGCTGGTGCGTTCGACTCTGTGGGCGTACATCACGCCGCGCTGAAGCTCTTCACGGAGCTCTCGAAGCTGCACACGCGAAGATGTTGAGCTGCCCATCGGCGGTCTCCTGCCGCGCGTACTGCAATCCGCATTTCGGCCAATCGCTGCGCCCGAACGCGCCAGCGGCATCGCGCCGTTGGCCCCGTCGCCCAGGAAGCCACGGCCATTGGCCGCTGCTGGCCCACAGTCTTCAACGTAGTGACGCGGCTCGCCCATTTGATTGTCGTGGCCTGTGTGATTGATGTTGGGTTGGGACGATGCGGAGAGGTGGCGTGCGGTGGAATTAACTGACTGATGCTGGGAGCACAGAACTAGCGCCGCCTGGAGCAGTTTTTGGTCACACGGGCGTTGGGTGCTGGGTGCTGTGTTGCGTCCCGTGAATCTTCGTTCTGTGTGAAGTGGTCGCCCAGAACAGGCACACGTGGAAACCGCAGGACGCGTCGAGTGTGTGGGTTTGGTTCTGTTGGTTCTGTTCCAACCCGCCGAATAATTCCAGGCCTTTCGTCGGGAGTCGCGACGGTTCTTCAATTGAGCAGAGGTTCCGAAATACTTCGAAGGAGTGAGTGGGGAGGGAGTTGTCGTTGGCGATCTTGGTGTGGAGCCACACGTGCTGCGGAACTGTTCTCGTTTTACAGCAGCGTCGATGTTGTTCTTGCTGTTGCTGTTCTTGCTTGCCCGTTGGAGCAGTTGTTATGATACGGCCAGCAGATTTGAGTCTGAGGATGCGCGTCGCGGCGGCAGGCAGATTGTTCCACGCTCTGGCCAGGAGCTAAAATATCGAACAGGCTGAAGGCAATCATCTTCGATCTGTTGTTGTTGGGGGGATGTGAGGAGAGGCCTGAGGACCGCAGCCAGTGGCGCGTGGAGTCTCAATGCGCGGGACAACGAACTCCACACACACACAAACGCTTGTCGCCTGCAAGTGCGCAGACCATGCATCGCCCCGAGGGACAGAGGCGTGCAGGACGATGCCGCACCCCACACCGGCACTTTCGACGCGCCGCTCTCGAGTCACGCACCGCTCTTCAAGCAGACGCCAGTTCATGTGCCGCTGCTGGCGAATCCGAATCCGTCGAATGTTCACTCGACCAGAAACCTGTGACAAGAACATCCCACCATTCGTATTCGAACACTCTCAACTGGCAACTTCACAAACTTACTCCAAACAGGAATCGTATGGTATTTCGTGTGTTTTGACGATTTTCAAGTTGCTCAATAGGGGTGTAAAAATGAGATGAGACCGAACCAAAGGCATTTTTTGGCCAGACGGTATGGCCTGGTTCTGATCGCTCGGCGTGGGCTGATCTAGAATCCAACTCTGGCAGCGGGTCTGTCTCTGGTTCTATTCTTGTGGGGCAGACCAACTTGATCTGCTGCTCAAACAAAGAGAGTTTGAATTTGTTGGCGATTGGCTGGTGGTGGAATCTCCGCAGAGCTCAAGCGCCCCATGTGTTTGCCTCTACGGTACGGCAGTCCCTCCGTGTTTGCTCATCCGAGTCTAAACGCTGCAACGCGCGACTACGAGGTCTACTTGCTCTGACGTCAGTCTCCGAGTGCCGTGACTCCTGCGCTCTTCGTTGCCTTCGTTGCCTTCCTCTCCGTTCTTTGTGTCCAAATTTCCAGAACAAGTCAGTGGAGTGCTCCACACCAATGCGCAGCTGGATCCGAATCGGATCCGATCCGACGCCAACGGCAACTTGCAAGGATTCGCTTTTGGTGCTGGACGGTACAGTAGAGCAATCCATAGAGCGAGATCACGAGCGTCAACTTGGCAGTCAATGCTTAAAGGAGTCGAGTGCAGTTCCTGGAATGAATTTGGGCAAATTTTGATCCGACTTGTCAGAACGATTCTACCCAATGTGTTGCACACGAATACTGCACGGCATTGCATCCTGCGAGCGCCAAGCCAACTCTTCGTTCGAATTGCGGGAGGAAAACTCGTCGTCGGCGACAACGACGACGAACCCACAGCGACTGAAGGATGCGCAGGACAGTCTTCGTCTCCAGAAACGGGTTTGTCAAACTGATGGTCTAACACACGCTGACTGATGGATCCTCAGAGTTTAGACCAAGCAACCTCAAGCTCGAGTAATGCACCGTAGCGAATGTACAGCAAAAATGTTGTGGCTTCCAGCGAGCAACGGATTCGTTCTCAGCTCCTCGTCGTGGAACCATTTGCTGGATCGCGTTTGGATCTCGTGAACATGAACACTCTCCGTCGTCGTCTATCCACCAACAAGAGTTGCCAGCAAGGATCCTCCGTGTTGAACCTCGTCAACAATCAATATCAAAACCGGTACACATACCGATACCACCTCAAGTATTGAGAATACCGGTATGTTGCTTTGTCTAATACCGGTATTCTTCGTTTGTTCCCTTTTCAACCAATCACATCGCTTCGCGCGGCTGTTCGCCATTTCGGTTCCGGTCGGAACCAAATCACGCGCGTCGTTTGGCGTGTCATCCCACGGAACGTGATCTTTCATCACCAGAATCGATTGGCAAACCACTCAAACAAACGGGTGTAATCGGCCCCAGTGCATGTATGTCCACCACGCATTCACCACCTGCGTCTCCTCAATCCCCCTCCTCTCCTCTCCCCTCCTCTCCCTCTCCGCTTCCTCTCCTCCACCTCATTCGCTCATTCGCGCCTCCACTATCAGCCCCCTCCTCTCCTCTCCTCCATCACTATCATCAACATGGCTTCCTCTCCTGTGCGCTGGGGCTTCCTGGGCTGCGGTCGCATCTCCAACGACTTCGCCACGGCCATGAAGCCTCTGCAGGTCCAGGGCGCCGCCATCCTCCACGCCTGCGCGGCTCGCACTCTCTCCAGCGCAGAGGCCTTCGCGTCTAAAATGGACATCCCGCACTTCTACGGCTCCTACGAGGAGCTCTGCGCGGACCCGCTGGTCGACGTCGTGTACATCGGCACGCAGCACATCGTCCACTTTGAAAACACCAAGCTCGCGCTCTCCCACGGCAAGCACGTGATCGTGGAGAAGCCCATGATGATGAACGCTCGTGAGGTCGAGACCGTCGTGGCACTCGCCCGTAAAAACAAGTGTCTGCTGGTCGAAGCTGTGTGGACGCGGTTCTTCCCAGCCGTGCACTTTGTGCGCGAGCAGCTCGCGAGCAACCGCATTGGCGAGGTGAAGAACCTCCACGCCGACATGGGCGTGGCCTTTCCGCAGGCCGTCAAGTCGGTCTGGAGCCGTGCGATGGGCGGTGGCGGTCTCAACTGTATCGGTTTGTATCCGCTGTCGTTCGCGACGCTTGTGCTGGGCACGGACCCCGTCAAGGTCACGGCCACGGGCGGCCTGTCGGAGGACGGCGTCGACGCGTTCGCCACGGCCACGCTCGAGTACAGCGACCAGCGGTTCGCCACGGTCGAGTACACCATGCACGCCAACATGGGCGCGTCGGTGCAGATCGTGGGCACCAAGGGACGGATTGAGATCCACAACCCAGCATACGCGCCGACGGAAGTCACGGTCACGGAGTTCGTGGCCGGAGGAAAGGATGAGGTGAGCCACAAGTCGGTGTTCCCAAAGCCCGAGCGTGCGGCGGACGCCGGGTACAACTACTCGCGGTCGGAAGGACTGCTGTACGAGGCCGAGGCGGTGACCAAGGCCGTGCAGAATAAGCAGACCGAGATGCCAGAGTACCCATTGGACGAGGCTGTGGGGCTCGCCAAGCTCATGGAGGAGATCCGCCGCCAGGTCGGCGTCGTGTACGACTCCGATGCGCAAAACTAGACTAGCTGTTCAGCGTGAGGACTTATGTCTGTACCGTACCAAAAATCAAGAATGAATCAGATTCAACACAATGCAGTATATGGTAGTTTCTCTCTTTAGGATTGTCGCCACCAACGTCAACAACACATCAACTTGGTCTGTGGACGAAATGAAGGTCTCACCTTCCCTGGTTGTTGCCTTCGTAGTCGGATTGACATCTGGTGCAGGTTGAAAAGCTCATCAAAATGGCCGGTTATGATTCTGCTTGTGATCAACAGCTAACGAGACAGCCGAGCCAATGACGTCTTTCGCTTCACTCTGCCTGCAACAAGTCGGCTCGTCATCACGATTGTTGATGACACTCCCAATCGATGGATGTGGGGCGACAATATTATTGTGGTCTCCATCTTCGCACATCATTCTGCAATTTACAAGAGACCAACATCAACATCAGCACCATGGCCACCACAACTACCACGACAACCACTGCGTCCTCATCGTCCACGAAGCGGAACAGTATCATCCACCGTATAATTACGCATCCCTCGGAAGCTATCGTCCGACTTGCCGGTTGGCTGACGCCCTCAGCATTCGGGCATGCAGGCAATACAAGCAGATGTACATCATGGCAGATACGGAGGCAAATGTGGCCATGGCCACAAACACCAAACCCCATGTCTTCTGCCCCCCGCCAAGACCTCAGCATGCCACGGAAGCGAACCGCTACTGTGGAAGGTTGCAAGGTCACCGCTCGCGCCCTTGTGAGCCAAGTAGATACGTAGTCCGGGTCTGAGGGGGGTTTGTAATATTCATAACGAACTCTCATATGCATCATCAACACCAACTTGTCCATTCCAGGCTTGGCCAACTACAACTGAAGACACCGTGGCCTGAGGATAGGAGAGCCGAGATGCTACTTGTATACAAACACAGGCTGGTTGGCAGCAATCGTAGTTGGTGCCGTCCATATTAGTATTACGCTGAGTTGTTTTCCACTCTGATACCCACCACCAACATCAACAATGCATCATTTGGTGTGGACGAAATGATGGTCCGACCATCCAGTGTTGACGTCGTAGTTGCGTAGGAGTACTAGGACCTAGTACTGTTTGTTCGCGCTCTAAGCGCCGGCAGGAAACTAATGAGACTGTAATCAGACATATCTTGGCACCTTTAATGCAGGCTTCAAAGCCGAAATCTATGGATTTATAGAATAATAAACTTGATCTCTGTATAAATCAAGGGACACTTAGAGCGGGAACAAACTGAACGCGATCTTCCAGCTAGAAAGCTCATCAAAATGGGCAGTCATGGTTCTGCTATTGATCGTCAACACCTCCCGGCTCAGCAAACGAGTATGTCGAGTTAATCATGTACATGGGGGGGGGGGGGGGG
>JAADXB010000359.1:0-14940 GCA_023337495.1 Pythium diclinum | reverse complement strand
GCGTCAGCCCACGTCGCCTTGCCAAAATGCACCTAACCCCACTAGAATCCACTTTTGTGATTGGCCAAATATGCGTCTTCTGTAGATTTAATTGAAATGCTGTAGTTCTGATGGTTTCTCTGTATATCGAGAGCTGTCTCGTCACACAGACCGCCCGCCGTGCTGGTGCGGCTGCAGACATCTCAGCGACATATTCCCCCCACAAGTCGTCATTGAAGTGAGCGAACGCCATGATCCATACAGTAAGTAAAGAGTGGAGGATCCATACTGTACAGTACTACGTAGGCACGAAGATCAGACGCGTCTTGCCGTGTTTGCGCAAGTCTTTCGGTCCAGTGGAGATCGCTTTGGTGTTCCGACAGAGGAGAAGAGGATAAGAAGAGGGGAGAGCAAGCGAGAATTTGTGTTCCGACCGAACCCATTGCGGTATTCTTGATGAAGGAGCCAATTGCGAACTGAGGCGACGCGTTCTGTTCTTGGGTTGGTGCCACGTCGTGCGCATCGGCTCAGAGTCGGCGCTGATTGGCTGAGCCAGACGTGTCATCGACGTCCTTCAGTTTTGAAGCGAGCCAACGTCGGAATGACGGTCTGCTTTCGACTAGCAAGGATATCAATACATAGGTTTCATAGTGTTGGGATTCAGTATAAGCTGAAACCTCATTTGAATGTGTAAGCCAAAATATCGGTTATAACAGGAATGGATTCCATTCTCAGCAACCTGGTCATAGAAGATCCACTTGCCCATCACCTCCGCCAGCTGGCGACTGCCACACTGTAGGTACGATTGGAGTGAAACGGCGGGAGCGCACATGGAAAACCTCAAAATCTCGGTCTGCTCTTTTGTTCTCTTCGACGTCGCGATCTCCTCTCCTCTCCTCCGCCACCTCCTCCGCTGTGTGTGTCTGTGTCTGCTGCGTGTATATCGCCAGCGCAACATCACTCTCTCCTCCGCGGATCCGTTCTCCGTGGCCACCTCAGTCGGAGCAAAATCACTCGGCAATTTGCTCAGCCACCAAGACCCCCTCCGTCGACCAGCTCCTCCAAGCGACGACACCTCCTCCCCTCAGCATCATGCGCAGCTCCACGCGTATGCTCCAAGCGGCGCTGCTGGCCACGGCGGCGCTCGCCACGCTCGCGCTCGTCCGCGCACAGGACGCCGCGGCCTCTCCGCCAGAGTGTGAGGCCAACCAGTACCTCGACAGCGAAGCCACCACGTGTCTGAACTTCACCAGTCCGTTCGCCAAGGCCTCGGCCGACCTCAGCACGTCGCTGGACTCGGGCAACACGGCGTGGATGCTCGCGTCCTCGGCGCTTGTGATGATCATGACGCCCGGCGTGGCGTTCTTCTACGCCGGTCTGGCCGGTGAAGAGATGGCCAGCAACACCATCATGATGTCGTTTGTCAGCATGGCGCTCGTGTCCATCCAGTTCTGGGCCTTCGGCTACAGCGCCTCGTTCGGCATGGAGATCTTCGGCTGGGCCGGATACAAGGACGTTACTGGCGCCGTCGGCGGCGTGTACGGTGTCAAGATCCCTGGCGTGCTCTTCGCGTTCTTCCAGACGCAGTTCGCCATGATCACGCCTGCTCTTCTCAGCGGTGGCATCGTCGGCCGCATGAAGTTCGGCACGTTCATCGTGTTCATCCTGCTCTGGACGTCGCTCGTGTACGACCCGCTGGCTCGCTGGATGTGGTCGCTCAAGCTCGACGACGAGTACGCGCTGACCGCCATGGGCTGGGAAGGCAAGATGGGCAGCTTGGACTTTGCCGGTGGCACTGTCATCCACGTGTCGAGTGGTTTCGGTGCGCTGGTCGCCGCCGTCATGGTGGGCAAGCGCTACAACCACGGCGAGGCCGTCAAGCCGCACAACGTGCCGCTGGTCATGATCGGCCTGACGCTGCTCTGGTTCGGATGGTTCGGTTTCAACGCCGGCTCGGCTACTGCTGCTGACGGCGTCGCCGCCACGGCCGCCATCAACACGCACCTGGCGCCTAGCGCTGGCTTCCTCACGTGGATGGCGCTCGAGTGGATCTTCTACAAGAAGACCGACCCGTGCGGCGCGGCCTCGGGTGCCGTCGCTGGCCTGGTCGCCATCACGCCTGGCTGTGGCTACGTGCTGCCGTGGGCGTCGGTCATCTTCGGCGTCGTCGGCGCCATCGTGTCGTTCATCGCCATCCACGTCAAGAACCGTCTCCGCTACGACGACACGCTCGACTCGTTCGGTCTCCACGGCGTCGCGGGCTTTGTCGGCGGTCTGCTCACGGGCCTCTTCGCCACCTCGGAGGTGAACCCGGCCATCAAGGGCGGCGCGTTCTACGGCAACCCGGAGCAGCTCTGGCACCAGTTCGTGTCGCAGTGCGTGGCCGGCGGCTACTCGGCCGTCGTCACGTTCCTCATTCTGATCGTGCTCAAGTACACGATGGGTCTGCGCGTGTCGGAGGACAAGGAGGTCGAGGGCGTGGACATCTCGTACCACGGCGGCGCGGCCTACGCCGGCAACGCGAGCCGCGGCGGCGCCATGTCGCCCAACTTCAAGGCCGCCAACCCACCGGACGGCGACTTCGCGGCGCTCATGACGCCCGCCAAGCCAGTGGAGCCGTCGGCGAATGTGTAGAGAGGACCGCTAGTGCTTGTATCTAAATCGTAAAACCCCTCATTTTCGTTTCCATTATGTTGCTCAAGACCAGAGGAGAGGAGAGGAGAACCAAGTCGAAGAAGTTGTCTCAGAGGAGATCCGGGCAGTCCACAAACACGAGGAGGGGGAATCCCTCACGGGAGGACGAGCTGACGAAAGGGTCACAGGCGAGAGGAGAGGAGAGGAGAACCACTAAACACGGAAGATCTTTTGCTCGACGGATACCGCGCGGATCGCGGGAGGATCGTTGCTCGACCAGTTGAAGTGCAGCGGAACAAAGATCTCGACTGCTCTTTTGTTCTCTGGAGCCGGAACTGAAGCCGGAGCCATTGATTTTCCCCTGTCATTTCCTGATTTTTGTGGGTGTTGCGTTGAAGTCGTTCCGCTGGTGAGGATGAGTGAGGATAAGGGGGATGGGCTTTGCGTGTCATGGCCCGTCGCTTGCACGGCTGAAGAGGGGTCGGGCTCGGCGGCACCGCCAGCAATTTTGATGGCGCTTCAGCTTCTGTTCTGCGTTTTGGTTCCAGAGGTTGCGCGAAGGTCGCGCGAGCAGCTCCCCTCCTCCGCTCCCCTCCCCCTCCAAGTGTTTGACCAAACACGGGGCACGCAAGCTTTGCTCAAACATGAGACCCCGTTGTAAGCTGGATACGGAGCCGCGTCGCTTGGAGCGACACGTGCAGATCCAGTGGCTCCGCCATTGGCTGGGTGTGGGTCGGGTCGGGCTCTGCCGTGGCGCCGGCCGGCCGTTGCAACACCGCGTTCCGTTCTGCGACGAGTGGAACTTTCCAGCCGCTGACACCAATTGCTGAACCCTTTCCAGAGCCTCAGCAGCAGCAGCAGCAGCTCGACCTCCATTTCATTCCGCGTCGATCTCACACTCACTTTGCATTTTGCTCCGGTCCGCCCACCTCCCCTCCCCGGCTCACGTTGCCTTCTGCTCTCCGCTCCCCTCCTCTCCGCCATGGCGCCGCTCCGCTTGAGCTCCTCGCTGGTGCTCCTATTGGCCTCCTCCGCCATCCTCCTCCTCTGTGCGTCCGCCCAGGAGACCACCACCACCACCACCCCCGAGTGCTTGGCCTCCCAGTACCTCAACGCCACCTCCAATGAGTGCGTGGACTTCTCCAGTCCGCAGCAGAAGGCCTCGACCGACTTCAGCTCCTCCATCGACTCGGGCAACACCGCGTGGATGCTCACGTCCTCGTGTCTCGTCATGATCATGACGCCCGGCGTGGCGTTCTTCTACGCCGGCTTGGCCGGTGAGGAGATGGCCAGCAACACCATGATGATGTCGTTCGTGGCCATGGCCGTGGTGTCCATCCAGTTCTTCGTGTTCGGCTACTCGGTGTGCTTCAGTCCGGATCTCTTCGCGTGGTCGGGCTACAACGACGTCACGGGCGACGTGGGCGGCGTCTACGGCGTCAAGATCCCCAACGCCGTCTTCGCGCTCTTCCAGACGCAGTTCGCCATGATCACGCCGGCGCTCATCTCGGGCGGCATCGTCGGCCGCATGAAGTTCGGCACGTTCATCGTGTTCACGCTGCTCTGGACCTCGATCGTCTACGACCCGCTGGTCCGCTGGATCTGGGCCTACCGCCTCGACTCGAGCTACGCGCTCGTGCCCAACGGATGGGGAGCCAAGATGGGCACGCTGGACTTTGCTGGCGGCACGGTCATCGAAGTGGCCTCGGGCTTCAGCGGCCTCGTCGCCGCCATCGTCGTGGGCAAGCGCTACAACCACGGCGAGCCCGTCAAGGCCCACAACGTGCCGCTCATGATGATCGGCACGAGTCTCATCTGGTTCGGATGGTTCGGCTTCAACGCCGGCTCGGCGGGCGCCGCGGACTCGATCGCTGCCATCGCTGGTATCAACACGCACTTGGCTGGCTCGGCGGGCTTCCTCACGTGGATGGCTCTCGAGTGGGTCGTCGCCAAGAAGCTGGACCCGTGCGGCTCGGCCTCGGGCGCTGTCGCTGGTCTCGTGTGCATCACGCCGAGCTGCGGCTACGTGCTGCCGTGGGCGTCGGTTGTGTTTGGCGTCGTAGGCGCCGGCGTGTCGTTCACGGCCGTCCATGTGAAGAACTACCTGCGCTACGACGACACGCTGGACGTGTTCGCGATCCACGGCCTCGCGGGCTTCACGGGCGGACTCATGACGGGTCTGTTCGCGACCAACCAGGTCAACCCGAACATCAAGGGCGGCGCCTTCTACGGCAACGGCGCGCAGTTCACGCACCAGCTCGTATCGTTCGTGGTCGCCGCCGCGTACTCGATGGCCGGTACGTTTGTGATCCTCATGGTGCTCAAGTACACGATGGGTCTGCGGCTCACGGAGGAGAAGGAGATGGCCGGCGTCGACATGTCGTACCACGGCGGACAGGCGTACACCAACGCCGCCAGCGCCAATAACAGCCGCCACGGCAAGAGCTCCTCGCCGCTTTTCAAGGCCGCCAACCCACCGGACAGCGACTTCACGTCGTTCATGACGCCCGTGCCGGAGCTTCGCGACACGCGCGACTCGGAAAACATGGTTTGATGGTCGCATACTCCGAGGTCGAGTGTGTGAAGAAGAGCAAGAGGTCACGCGGGCCAGTCTTGTAGAGAGAGAGAGTCTTGTAGAGTGCCCTGCACTCGGTTTTTAAACTGCTGCTGATACATAAATGTACTAAATTACCAATTTTCGAATTTTCGTGGGTTTTTTTCGAATGCAATGTCCTGTCTATGTACGACTGGAACGTTCGATAAAATTGAAAGGTGCCTTTTCGCGGAACCGCGCCCACTAGCCGACTATGGGACGTTCTCTCGCTTCACGTGCTGGTGGTTGAGCACTTTACGCCACATCGTGTCGGTGGAAAGCGCCGCGCGATTCCCCACGATGTACAAGACCTGCTTGGCGCGGCTCAGCGCGACGTTGACGCGGTTCACGTTGGCCAGGAAGCCGATGCTGTTGTGCGTGGTGCGCACGCACGACAGGATCACGACGTCGGCTTCGCGGCCCTGCATCGAGTCCACGGTGCACACGTCGAGCGTAGGCAGCGACTGCGAGTTGCCAGAGACTTCGTCCGTCAGGAGCCCGAGCTTGGCCAGCTCACAGCGGATTTCCTTGAACTGCGGCTTGTGGAAGCAGATCACATTCACAGTCTGCGTGGCGTCGGCGAGTCGTTCTTTCTGGACTAGCGTCACGACTGTTGCGATCTCTTCTTTGTTGAGGAACGACGTGCCGCGCTTCTCTTCTTGCGCCTTCACATCCATAAATACCACGGGCTGACGGCGCGTCCGCTCGCGACTGGTGGACGCTGCGGTCAGCAGCGCATCACCATAGAACTGCGAGGACACGATCTTCGCCAGATGCGGGTGCATGCGGTACTGCGTGGTCATCATGTTGTGGCTCTTGGCAGCCTTTTGGCTCAGCCGCATCATCAACGAGACGTCGTAGCCGTAGTCAGACGCCCACTGCCACTTGGTGAACGGCGGAAGCTGGTGGTGGTCGCCAACAGAGAGCAGCGAGCGGCAGCCGTGGACAATGGTACCGATGACGTCTGGCTCAAGCATCGCACCCGCTTCATCCAGGATCACGTGCTCAAATGTGAACTCGATTTCATCCGCTGAGCTGTCCGAATCGGCATCGGACTTGATATCTGGTATTGCTGGAGCAGTGTGTTCGTCCTCCAACAGTCGAGCCATTCGATCGGGAAGCGTGGCAGCCACTGCAGCCGTCGATACAAAGTAACGCGCGTTCGTGACGATTTGAATACGTGCAGCAAGCCGAACGGACTGTGCAGTGTTCGACACGACGGATCTGTAGCTCTTGATAGCTTCCACCAAGGCGGAGATGGTGGTCGCGCGACGCATCGCCTGACGAGCGTCTTCGATTGCCTTGAACGAGTCTTTTTCGATGAGTTTGTGCTTGCGAAGCCACTTCACGCAGGATTTGACAAGCTCCACACATGCGCTCAAGGTCACGAACACCTCGTCCATGGCCTTCTCAGCCTCCTCCACTTGCTCTTCGGTCGACTCGTCACTATCCAGTATGTCCACCAGTCCATCGAGGCGCGCTTGCATCGCCGAGTAAGTGAGACCCAGACTTCTGTACGGCCCAGTCAGCAGCACCTCTCGCTCAAAAGCCTGGACAGCAGCGTGGCGGTCGACGCGATTCTCAATCAGGAACTGTGTGCTAGTGGCGCCCAGTCGTGCGGCGTTGCCCACCGCCAGCATCTCGTCGCCACAGCCAGAGGCCGCCAGCTTCTCCGTGAGCGAGTCGATGGCCTTGTTGGTCGTCGTGCAGATCAACACGCGTGCGCCGTCGGTCTTTGGTAGTCTAGTCTTAACGTACTCGACAATAAACGTCGACTTGCCTGTGCCTGGAGGTCCCTGGACAAAGTCGACTGGCGCGCGGATCTTCGTGAGGATGTCGAACTGCGAGTCGTTGAGCTTGGACTTGGCGCGTGCGCCTTTGGCCACTGGGCGGAGCGTGCTCTTATGCTCGCGACAGGCGTGGATCAAACCATTTTCAATCACCTTTTTGATATCAGCGTCTGGCTTCGTCGCGAATGCGCAGAGCGACTCAAAGCGGTAGATGAGCGTCGTGAAGCTCTCGAACATGATGGCTTTTTGAGGAGCTGACGACACGGACATGCGTCCGAAATAGTCGTTGTACGCGACGGCAGTCGCAGTCACTGGGAACCTGGCCGCCGGTTGGCAGCTCTTGATGTAGAGCCAGCCAGACTCCGTCTTCAACAGCGTCTTGACCAAATCAGCAGGCGACACGGCCGTTGGGTCCTTGGCCTTCCAGCCGTTGAGTTCCGTGGAAATCCGCACAGTTTCTTTGCCTGTCTTTGGGTCCTTTGATAACAAAACCACGTGAACGTGGGCCTGTTCGTGGAAAGGCTCCCGGGATTTGTTTTGCTGGCGACGAAATCCGGACAGCGACGCGTGGAACTCCATGAGAATCAGCTTCTTCCACTTGTCCGCGTACGAGTCGCTAGCCATCTGATCTGGCGGTAGACCATACTTGAGGATGTCAGGCGTGAGCTTCTCACGCCGAGCTCCGTCCTTCTCTCCGCTGTCCTTGATACTGGCCCACGTCTTCGCGGTCATGCGCGGCACGTCGTTCGGCGGTCGATGGGTCGTCGTGCCTCCTCCACGACCACGGCCACGGCCGCGAGTGGCACCCTGACCTCGACCACGTTGAGATACAGAGGCGTAGGTGCCAATAGCGCCTCCATGACCACCACCAACGCCTCCACGACCGCCACGACCACGGCCACGGCCACGAGTGGCTGGGCCTCCTCGTCCACGGTGGCTTCCTAGCTTCACTGGCATGGCTTTAGACGCAACTGTGAGCTTGAAAGGAAGAGCTCAAATGACCTGAGAGGACTCCAACACTAGCTACAAACGGCCACTTGGCCACTAGTCTGCCCCGGTCTGTCTATAGCAGCGTCCCATATCAACCGCCCCGTCTGGACCCAACTGAGGTTCGAAAAAGAACGTCGGATCTTAGTCTATCTGTCGCCACCCTAAAACGAATATTATGTAGCCATAGTCACTTTGAAAACCACCCATCCATTCGATGTGGTCCACATCAAAGAAGCTATGCGTCATATTCGACTAGGTACGAATGGGACAGCGTGGTTCAGTTTCTGCGGTAACTTACCCGTAACTTTCGCCGTTTGCGCCTGCGAAACTTCTTTTTTTATTTCTTTCCCTGGACGCGTGCCTTGAAGAGTCCCCTCTCCTCCTGCGAGCAGCTCCGCTAAGAAGAAACGCGTCTGCCGTCCTCCTCCGCCATGCTCCGCCGCTCGCGTTCCATCGCCCGCCGCGCCGCCGCGCACCACGCGTCCGCTGCGCGCGCCTCCCAACAATGCTGCAGTCTGCTGACCGCCCCCTTCCCCTCCTCCTCATCCTCTGCGTCCTCCATCTCCTCCTCTAATGGACACTCCGCCCTGCAGTCGGCGTCGCGCGCCATGTGCACCAAGGCCGCCGTGAAGAAGGGCGAGCCGCTGTGCTGTCCGCAGTGCGGATCCGCGCTCGCGCTGGCCGAGTCGCTGGCCGATACGGCGTCCTCCGGCGGCTCAGGGTCCGCCGTGCGCAAGCAGGAGCCCACCAGCGCCGCTGCAGCGTCGGCGTCGGCCGTCGCCGACTTCGCGTTCAAAGAGGGCGACGTGGTCAAGTGCACGGGCTGCAATTTGCACTTCGCGGTCAAGGCCGCGTCCCCCGCCACTGCGTCTTCCTCCTCTTCCTCTTCAGGTGGTCCGCGTCCGCTGACGCAGCCGTCGTTCCGCAACGCCGCTGCGGCCGCGGCGCTGAGCTCGCTGTCGTCGTCGTCGCTCATGGGCACGACGATGCAGTCGCGTGGCTCGACGTTCGGCGGTCCTGGTACTTCCGCCAACGCCAACAGTACCACAGGCGCGAGTGGAGCTGTCCAGCGCCGCCGCATGAATGGTACGTGCTCGCGAAAGCCAACCCTCTTGATGCAGTAAGTAGACTGACGTGTATCTGTGACGTGTGACAGCCGACGGCGAGTACGAGAAGCTGGCGAATGAGGCGTTCGGCTCCGCGATCCCGACCAGCTCCGTGACAACGGGTGCCGGCTCGCGGTCGGGTGCCAGTAGTTTCCTGAAGCAGCGTCTGCTGACGCCGCGCGAGATCTACGACGGCCTGAATCAGTACGTGATCGGCCAGGACAACGTCAAGCGCATCCTGAGCGTCGGCGTGTACAACCACTACAAGCGACTGCGCGCGCAGGAGCTGCTGAGTCAGCGCAAGGAGGCGGCCCAGCGCGCCAGCGCCATGCAGTTCCAGCAGCAGCAGCACCACTCGATGTTCCAGCCGAATGAGCTGCTGGAAGACGATGTCGAAGAGCTCTCGACCGCCGGTCCTACGACTTCCACGACGCCCGGTCTGTCGAGTCTGAATCGCCGCTTGCTGCTGGAAGAAGTGTGGATGGACTCTTCCAGCGCCACGGAAAAGGCAGCGCCTCGTGCGACTGCTAATGATGAGCTGCCGCTTGGAAAGCTGGAGTTGCTGCAGGACGTGGAGCTCGACAAGACGAATGTGATGATGATCGGACCGACGGGTTCAGGAAAGACGCTGCTGGCCAAGACCCTGGCGCGTCTGGCCAAGGTGCCGATCGTGATCGCCGACGCGACGTGCCTGACGCAGGCCGGCTACGTGGGCGAAGACGTCGAATCGGTGCTGTTCAAGCTGTACCAGGCGTCCAACTACAACCTCGAGGCCACGCAGCGCGGCATCGTGTACATCGACGAGATCGACAAGATCTCGCGCAAGAGCGAGAACGTGAGCATCACGCGCGACGTGTCGGGCGAGGGCGTGCAGCAGGCGCTGCTCAAGATGCTGGAAGGCAGCTCCGTGAACGTGCCGGAGAAGGGCGGCCGCAAGAACCCGCGCGGCGAGTACATCACGATCGACACGACCAACATCCTGTTCATCTGCGGCGGTGCCTTCGCCGGTCTGGAGCAGCTCGTTGCGCGACGCACGCAGAAGTCGTCCATCGGCTTCGGCGCGCAGATGAAGAACACGCGTATGAAGGAGTCGGAGCAGATCGGCAGCCTCATGCAGCGCGCTGACCCGGAGGATCTCGTGTCGTTCGGCATGATCCCGGAATTCATCGGACGCTTCCCGCTGCTCGTGAGCACGAGTGGACTCACGAGCGACGAGCTTGTGCAGGTGCTGACCGAACCAAAGAACTCGCTCGTGCGGCAGTACAAGGCGCTGTTCGCGATGAACGGCGTCGAGTTCCACGCGACTGAGGGCGCACTGGACGCCGTGGCCGAGCTGGCACTCAAGCGCAACACGGGTGCGCGTGGCCTGCGCTCCATTTTCGAGCGCGCGCTGATCGACACGATGTTTGAGCTGCCGGACCTGAAAGACGTGAGTGCTGTGTATGTGGACGAGGACGCGATCATGGGTCGCAAGAAGCCCGTGCTGATTCGCGGAGGCATGACGCTGGACGACTACTTGAAGAACGTCGACGACGAGGCCGAGGCCGTGTAAGACACGCGCCATCGTCGTCTGTTGTCTCCTTGTATCACCACCACACCACCCACTCCCAAGATCCGCCCGCTGTGTATCGATATCATAACACCTAGGACCACAAGAAAGCCCATAAACTCAAAACAATGAAATTCCACAGTGAAAACGAGACGGTGCTCACTTACCGCGGGATTGGTTTCGCGCCTTCAAGGTCTCTGCTATAAATATGAAGCGGACAAGACCCTCATCAGCATGGCGCATTCGACTGCGAGGTGCGAGTCTGCTGATCGCGAGGCCTCACGAGAACGAGAGCCCGAAGCAACAAGCGAACATGGTCGTGGGTGCGTCCTTGGCCGCGGGGCCTGAAGACAAGGAGGGATTGCGTCTCGAAGCACGACGCCAACGCGAACAGGAGCGGCTGAAGAAGTTGGGACCTGGTCGTCTACGCAACATCGGGGTGAGTCGATAAGGAGGCAAGCGGAACCCGAACTGTTCTCGATCTAATCACCTGCTTGGTGTCCATTCAGGCTGATATTGCTGGTGTGAAGAATCAAATCGAGGAGAAGAAGCTTCAGGATGAAGCTGATCGCGAAGCGCAGCGCCAGGCGTTCGAAGAAGACGAAGCCATCCGTCGGTACCTGATCCAGATCGAGTCGGAAGATGCGTTGGCCAAGCGCAAGGAGATGCTCACACTGCGCAACGATTGGCGTCTGCAAGCGGCGGAGCGCAACCGAGCGCTGGAGCACGATGCGAGAGAGCGCGCGATCCCCATCGAGCCGGAGACGTGTGCACCCGGTGCCGCGCAGAAGTTCAATGGCGAGGACCCTTTGCGGCTTGAGCGGACTCGTCTGCAGGCCATGCAACTCAAGGAGTGGACTCTCGCGCAAATGGAGGAGAAGCGGCAGCGTGAGAAGCTGGACGCCGACGATGAACGCCGATTCGGTGCGTATCTGGCGGAGATCGAACGGTTCCAGGAGGCTCTCCACACGGCCACGGAACGTGAGCGCACGCAGATCTCGCTCGAGATGCAGCGCTTCAACCAGTTCTTGCTGGACGAGAAACGCGACCAGGAGCGACGTCGACACCAACAGGAGCAGGCGATGAACGCGGACGAGATCCAGAAGACACTGCAGAGCAACTTGGTCAGCGAGAACCCTCTGCAAGCTCAGCTGCCGGGCGTGTCGTTTGACCATCGCGTACGCGTCGACCACTGGAAGGGCTTCTCGAACGACCAAACGAAGCGTTACCTGGCGCAGAACGACCACTTGCTGGCGGAGAAGGCGCGTCACCAGGAGCAGGTTCGCAATGAAGAGGCGAATGACGCACGCCGACAAGCCGAGTTGAACCGGATACTCGTGGAGGAGGAACACAACACTCAGAGGAAGAAGGCAATGGAACAGCTCGCGATGAAAGAGGCGCGCGACAGACAGGCACGCGAAGCCGCCGAGCGAGAGCAGAAGAATGCGCAGCAAGCACGAGGCAAGATCGAGCCAACGTTTTTCCAGAACTTCGGACGCTCGTACCGCTAAGCTACCGTACACGTGGACTTGTTGGACGACGACGTCGACGGCGGAGATAGCTGCACGCAATCTGTGAGATAGGGTACCATCATTTCCATTACCACCACATATCATCATCATCAATATCATACACATAGCCTTCAAAACGACTCCATCCGCGATCACGTACCCTTGCGGCTCTCTTGTTAGAGGAGCTGCTTCAGCGCTGATGTGGCTCGATCTAGATCGCTTTCGGTGAGCTTGTCAAGGAATGCCTGCTGGTCTTCAGGACACGACATCGCCAGCAGACTCTCGTGCAGCTTCCAGTAGGTAGTGGCGAACGCGTCCCACTTCACTCGCTTCGCGTTTTCGATCTCTTCATCCAGCATTTCCATGTCGACCGGACCAGGATCTCCATCTTCTGCTGGCTGCACTCTCACGCGCGTGTTGCTCGTGTTGCTCGTGTTGCTCGTGTTGCTCGTGTCCGAAACCTCGTTCGCAGCGTCGTCACTTGCACTTACAAACTCCGTTTGCCCAGGAAGCCGTCTTCGTACAGCGTCATCTTGCTTTCTGTAGTCGTACACGTGGCATAAACGCTGTCGCCAGTCTGACTCTTGCGTACGCTTGCCTTCACACATCATCTGGAGGAACGTCGCGAAGCGTGGCTGAGCGTGAGGCACCAGCCAGTCCTTAAGAGACCGCCTGCGATTCGCGTACTCGGGGAGATTAGAGTTGGCGAAGACTTGATACATCGCCTCGAGGCATACGGACTGCGGTGGCGTCAGTGGCTGAGAAGTCGGGTCCACTTGCAGGCCGAAATGGAGCGCCGAGAGCTTGTGAAAGAGCCGAGCGAATAACTTCCACGTTACCTCTGCGTCCGACGGCAGCACGCACATGTCACTCAACGCATCTCGGACAAAAACTGCGATGGTGGCGGCATTGGCAGACATATCGTGACCTGCCTGCAGGATGGTGAGAAGATCTTTGACGACCTGGACGCACTGGTTTCCGCGATTTGACTTGACTTGTGGTGAGAGACGTGTGAAGAACAGCAGGCAGCTCTCGAGCACGCGCGAGAAGGACTTCGATGGGTGCCAGCCATTCGAGGTTGTCATCTTGGCCAGATGCATCAACGTCTCAGTGCACATCGCGAGTACCATCGGCGACAAACCTAGCGCACCCGCTTCGTCGTTATCTTCAAAGATGGCGCGGACAATCAGCAGCCCACCGTCAATCACACGAAGCACGGCGTCTCGCTGCGCTTCAGTCATCACTTCGCCACTCTCCAGAAAGCAGTGGACGCTGCCGATACACTCGGTCGCCATGGGAAGGTAGTGTGCTACCCAGTCTTCTTTGTCAGGCTCGCCGTATTCCGGTAACAACGACGAACTCGCGAGCAAATCGAGGAGATCAAGCGACATCTCAAGCTCCGCGGTGAGCTTGTGGCCTGGACCTTCAGCGCATAGCAAGTCGAACGCGCTTGAGACGAGTTGCAGATACTCGTGCTTCACTGGTCCGCTGACTTCCGGATACAAGAACACGAGTAGTCGAACGATTTCGGTTTGCACTTGCGCATCCAGTGGGATACCCTTTGTAGCCTTGGACTGCGTGAGCTGGACGAGCGTCTTGATCGCATGACTGGCCACAGCGTCATCCCACACATAACACACGAGCTCGCGCCAAATCTCCCACACCACAAACCGCTGGTTGGGATCGGGATACACAGTTTGCTCGAGGAGGAAGAGCTGCAGAGGCTGAATCGAGTCTGCTTGTGCCACGAGGGCGTCGAGAATGAAGTCAACGAAGAGACCGACGGTCTTGGCGTAGCCGCCGATGAGCGAACGCCTTCCCCATTCACGAAAACGGCTAATCAGATCGCCCACTGTCGTGAAAACTGATTCATCCGCACCCGTGTCGTCGTCGTTTTCGCCGGATCGCCCATCGCTGGCGCCTCGGATCACGAAGAACGCCGACGTCGCGAGGAGATGGCTCCACAACAGCGAAGCTTCGTCAACTGCGTGACTGCCATTGCTGGTGCCGTCGTCATCCTTGTCGACAAACTGTTGGCGGGTCTGTCTGACAAGGTTGCTTAGCTGCGTGCTCGACTGCCACAGCAGGGTCCCGACAAAGGACCGAGTCGACGCCTGGAGCTTGTTATTTCGTGCGCTGGTCTCGATAAAAGCGATCGCACACTGCAGCACGCGGAACGCTTCATGCTGCATCTTGTCAGAGGTCTCGACAATCCCTTCAGCGAACGGAATCACGGCGGCAATAGCGTCAACCGCAAGTGCGACGCTGCATTCCACCTACGATCATCGTCATCATCAGCATCCATAGCAAAGATCCACCGTCGTCAGACCCACAGACTGCTCACCTGAGCCACCAAAGAGTCGACAAACTGCACGAACTGGCCTTGGAACGCGCGCAGGAAGAGTCTCAGCATCCGCAGCTCGTGGCCGATGTCCGACGCGTCTTCCTCTGGTCCTCCGACGGCTCGTAGACGAAGACGCTGCGTCGTCTCCGCCAGACTGCTGCACACAGCTTCAAAGACCGATCGCAGCCCATACCCATGCGCCGCGTCTTCTCCACACGACTGCAACAGGAGCCCTCGGTGTCGCGTGGACAGTTTGTTCAGGTTCTACAACAGCCAGTCGTCAGCAAAATCCACACCTTCGATAGACAATCCACATACAAAACACACCTTCCAGACGAGCGTCATCACGCGAAAGTCACGGCGATTGGCTGCATCATGCGAGTGGACGCGGAAGAGCGCGCTCGCGACATCCACGATCCACACAGTTTCAGCGGCAGAGTCGTC
>JAADXB010000358.1:0-14949 GCA_023337495.1 Pythium diclinum | reverse complement strand
TCGTGACTGCCCTCAATGTCATCGCGTGCGCCTTGTTCTCGCATCAACTCGGCTTCACCATTAATCTTGGGTACGCGGGTCTGGCGAGTCTGTCGATTCAAGTGACGATACTGGCTGACGCAGACATCTACACGCTCTCGGAGACGGTGCGTGGAGGGATTTTGAGCTCGATGTACGCAGTGGCGCTTGGCGTGTTTTCACTCCATCAAAGCGCAAACATCTCACCGCTTCTGCTACCGGCTCAAATCAAATGGCGCCAAGCACAACTCAATTTGCTCGCGAATGCCGCAGTGACCTTGGCCATCTTCATCATCAGCAAGACGTTTAGAAGACGAGGAGCGCTCCGTGTGCATGCAGTTCCGTTCATTCCACTCGCAGTGTGTCGCGCGCATCTCGTACTGCGGCGCAGAGACACTCGCCAGGGACTACCAAGTGCCTCAGCACGGATCGAAGATAGTGGCGGCACCAAAGCCATCGGTCCACCACCACGACGCACTTCCAGCGTGCTCAGCTCAGCTCGATTCGATTTCCGAGTGCGGCCTCAAGCTTTTCGATTTGTCGACAGCCGTGATACGTTGGTTCCTCGACTTTGCGTCGGGCAGAAACTGTCTCGAGCGCGCTCCCTCGTCTTGACTTCGTGTGGCGTGCTGGGCCTCTGCTTAGCTGGCATCACGCTTTTTCTGATAGTGATCTTGGACTTTAGGCTGGAGAGTGTTCTCTACCCTTGCGCTGTGTTGTCACTCGTCCTCACCGCCATCTACTGCCTCGCACACGCTGTTCACTACCAGCGCGACATCGTCAAGCTGATCGTCCATAACTTCGGCTTCTGGTTCCTCTCGATGCAGTTCGTCTCGGCCACCGTTTGCCTCGCCGATCTTCTCCAGTGGGACTACCGTTGTCTCTGTATCATCTCCTGGTCGTTGTGGTTCCACTCGGTTCTGCTCGTCGACGCCATTTTAACTCCGCACGCACGCAAGCTTCACTTCCACAAACGCCACGCGGCCCCTGTACTTCTCGCGGTGCTCTTCGGTATCCTCGTCCTCGCGTATTCGCTTGCGATCGATGCACGAGACATCCTCCAGGATCGGGCAATAAAGCTCAGCTCGCTCCACGACGAAATCACTCTCACTATGAGCACAGGGACCTTCATGGCGTATCGCTTGGGGACAATTTGGCTGTGGACTGTGCGGCTTGTCTCGCGAATCGCCCAATATCCGGATGACAAGCTCATCTTCTTGCGAGGAGCCGTCGAATATCGAAACCCATTCTTCGTGAAGATCACCGATTCGCCAACCATCGCGGATACCAATTAGTAGAACTGCACCCATAAATACTCCATCTCAGCCCCACTTCCTCCACTTTCCATACAACCCGTGAAAGCGAGAACAGGAAGCGAGCGACGGCACCATGTCAGCCCACTCGACGTTTGTGATCACGAATGCGTCGCCACTGAAGAGTATAGACGTCAGCCGAACACTGGCTGACGCGATTCTTGGTCGAAAAAGAGCAGTGCACTTGCGGGAGTGGTGGCGAGGATACAACAAGCGCTTTGAATGGATCTACCGATTCAGTCTGGTCGCCACATGCGCTTGCTGGTTCTTGGCCGATACGCGCTTGGCGGCCGCTCTTCAATCGACGTGCTTGCTCGCGTCGATTCCGACGATCATCTTCCGCAGTGTCTTCATGAGTCGAGCGCTACTCCGCATGCTCTCCACGCACTACGAGTTCTGCTTCACAACCGCGATGAACGCAGTGACAGCCATCTTGCTCGGGAACGTGCTGGGTGACGCACGAGCCGTTTCCAGCGTACTCGTCTTCTTCTCGTATCAGACCACAGTTTGCATCGATGCCACCGTCTTCAACGTCGTCCCTGCCGCACGATCCAGTTTGCTCAACCTCGTCTGTGTCGCCACGATTTGCGCGTTTGCTGCCGTCGAGAGCATCCGTCTGCGCAAGGAAGGCGAACGCACTCACACCGTCGTAAATCTGACAGCCATCAACCTGCTCGTGAATGTCTCGATGACGCTGACGGTCTTCGTCTTAAGCAAGTCGTTCAAGCGGCGCAAGTGCTTCTCGCTGGAAAAATTGACCTCTGATCGGGTCGTCCCGCTCGGAATCTGTTTCGGCCAGCTCGCCATCAGAGCATCCGACGCCTGCGCGTCAACCAGCGAACATCGGGATGCAGCCAGCTCAAAAGTTGCACCAGAGTCTTCAAGAGAGCAGACGACCATTCAGTTTGCTTCGAGACGTCTCGTCGAAGTATCCTCGGCAACCGTGCTGATCGAGAGATTCCGTCTGCGTCGCCGTATTTCGTTCTTCGAGTGGCTGGTACTACAATCCTGCGCAGCTCTTGGTCTTCTTTGCACGCTTTTCTGCTTTACATCGATCGCCATCGAACGCGTTTATGACGAGAAGTCCTTCACCTACGCCATGATCGTTGCACTCGTTGGGACGTCTGTATACTGCGGGCTCTTCTTCGTCCAGCTCGAGACGACACTGTTGCGAGAAGTATTCCGCAAATTCGACTTTTGGTTCCTTGCCTTCCAGTCGGTCGCCGCAAATATCTGCGTCGCCGACATGCTCCATTGGGACAAGCGTTGCTTCAGCTTGATTCCATGGGTCATGTGGTTTTTCTGGAGCCTCTTGCAAGACCCAGTACTACCAACGACGCGGCACTTCTTGAGATTCCGGAAATCGCACGCGATGCCTCTGATCGCGGTCTTCGTCTGTGGAATCGGAGTCGCCTTCTCTCAACTGTTGTTTCGAGGGGGAGGCACATTCAAAGGCCGGTCGATCTCGATCGCGCGTGTGTCTCGGACGCTTGAGATGACCATTCACACCACAAGCTTCCTCACAAACCGACTTTGGTCGATGTTCGTGACGATGCTTCGCCTGGTGTACGCACTTGGTTGGCATCGAGACGAGGAGCTGCTGTTTATCCGAGCGTCCTTGCAGTACGAGAGCTCTTGGTTTGATTTCTGCAGTCGCGAAGACGAATCCTTCCAAGAAGCGAGAGAATGCATCGTACCAAAATCTGCACGACCGAAACTTGAACCCGAAGCTTCACGAATCGGAGGCAACATCGAATCTCGCTGACTAGTTCACTGGGATTGCGCCACTTTGTGGCAACTTAGCAAGTTGAACTCACCGCAGTGAGCTCGACCGTGATCACCGCAGTCTTGGATGACACGAATACACTTCTCGATCGCAGAAAATTTGCTTCAATCTGAATCCGCTCTCTGCGAAAATAGATGTTAGTGAGCCCTTTGATCGAGTCTGGGTGGAATGCCAGTCACACACCACCTCATCATCATCGTCGTCGGGTCGTCCTTTGTGGAAGAGCCGGCGTTGCCATGAGCTCTCAATTACGCACACGGCGACGGCGGACCGAGGATATCTTGAGCTTGTACGAAGTTGGTGCGCGTTGGGGAGCACCGACGATTGATCTCGCGGATACACCAGGGTCACGACTCCTTAGCGCTTCGGCAAACGAGAGGCTTCTTCGATGGATGCGTGCACATTACGCTCATGTCTCGAGCATCACTCGAGTCTGCGCGGGGATGATTTTCGCGTCATGGGCACTGCCAGCCCACATCGGCCAGATCCTCACGCCGATCGCCACATTCGGATCTCTCCCAATCATCATCTTGTCTCCGCTAGTGATGAGTACCGAGTTGCTGCGCTCGCTGATACGACACCACGAGTTCTGGTTCTTCATCACAACGAATGCGATGAATTGGATGATCGCTGCTGTGCTGTTCAACGACGTGCGGATCACTGGGTGCTTCGCCTGCTTCCTGCTCAACGTGCTGACCATCATGATGGATGCCAACTTCCGAACAATTGTGTCTGCCGTCCGCACGGGCCTGGCGTGGGTGCCCGCGATCACCTGCATCGTCATCGTGTGCGTCACCAAAGTCGTCGACATCGATCCGGACCGCTTCAACGCCGTCATCCCCAAGAACAAAATCGGCTTCAATCTCGCCAACTCGTTCATCAACGTCAACACCACGCTGGCGATCTTCGTCGTGCGCCTCACGTATCGACGGCGGCGCGTGTTCACGAAGCAGTTTCTCAAAGATCGAATCATCCCGTGCTGCTCGATTCGGTGCGATCTTGTGCTGAGGCGGATGAAGATGGACGATCGCGGCAGCGTTGGTCGGCTGAACGCATTTCTATCCAGAGACGAATCGGAGCCGCAGAATTTCGTGCTCCGTCGCCCGACTTTCACGCTCAGCTCGTCACAAGCGCTCCTTTCTCTCATTCCGGACAGCACGCACGCAGTTCAAGCCATATCAGAGGGCCAAGACCAGCCAGCGACACCCCGTCACAGACCTCAGCAGAAGTCGCCGACTGTTCAACTCATGAACGTTGTCACGCCAACCATCGCCTTCCTCGACTTGAGACACACGGTGCTTTCAGCGCTCGTTCCTTCCTGTCGCTTGGTTTTGTGGAAAGCTGTCGTTTTGTACGGCACGGGTCTCGTTGGGCTCTTGTTGTCAGGAATCACCATGTACTTTCCGGCCGCGCACACCGACACCGCGCTGTTCGACGACCTGCTCGGCATCGCCAACATTTCCAGACGCGGCCAGCTCGTCATCGCCACTGCGTCCCTCGCTTGCACCGCCACCTTCTTCACGCCTTTCTTCGCCAGCTACCAGCGTGACTTGCTGCGTGCGCTTCGCCACAACTTCGACTTCTGCTTCACGTCGCTTCAGTTCCTCATCGCGTGCGTGTGTCTCGCTGATATGATGCACTGGGACTTCCGCTGCCTCGCGCTTCTCTCTTGGGTGCTGTGGTTCCACTGGGTGCTTCTCTGGGACGCGTTGTTACCGGAAATCCGCGACCGTTTCCGCTTCAAGAAGATCTACGGCACGCCCGTGCTCGTGGGCATCCAGCTCGGACTCGCGTGGATCATCTACTCACTGTTCTTCAGTACATACGACGCACTGGATGACCGCATCCTTGCCGACGTCTCGTGGGGGTCCTTCGAACTGGGCATTCGCACGTCGACTTTCCTCGTCGGCCGCATCACAACCATGCTCACGTGGAGTCTGCGACTGGTCTGGAAGGCCGTGATCTCGGAAGAAGACGACCTCATCTTCATTCGCGGCCAGCTAGAGTACCACACGCCGCTGGACTTCTTCCCTCCCATCAAAGGGAAACGCAACCATGAGAACGAGAACCACCCTTTCCGCGTCGCATTCCGAAGGCTGCTGATGTGCTTCCGACGCCGTTCCACCGCGATTCGACCAGTAAATACGACCACACAGCACTCAAATCAAGGCTCGTCACCAGCGGCGTCGTTGATCTTGGAAGCGGTCGCCAGTACGGCGTCATACCGCGCCGACGAGGTGTCGTCGCCCATGTAGTTGCTTTCCGTGTGATTTTCGCCAGAATCCCTTTCTGAGAGAATGGAATACAACATACCGTGTTTTGTTTCTCAATTTTGAAATGGAAACTAACCTTGTTTTGTAACTTGGTGCATCATCGAACTTAACGTGGATACGAGATTAAGTGCGATTGTTCGCACACACACTGACCGACTCATACACCGGCTGGAGCTTGAACCGAATGGAAGTCAGAAAAACGTGGCGGCGTCGACGACGCGTGCCTCCGCGTGACTGCTCCCGTATGCAGACAGGCGACTTGTCAGCGGCGCCAAGAGCCTGTCGGCGCAGAGTCGGCAGTGGCGCAATGCATTGCTACTCGTGCGCCTTTGCGGATGAGGCGCGATTCGGAGGCATCATTGATTGATGTTGCTGTTCGACTGACTGGGTTGTTGGCGGGAAGCCAAGTTTTCTGCGGAAGATTCGCGACGCCATCCACACTTCGTCTGATTGATGTTTGGTCGAAGGACCAACCGGTGACCAAGCATCGCTGGACAATTCTGTCCGCAGATCCAGAGAGGCACATGGTACTGTACGATACGGTACGGTACTCGCCGATTGATCACTCGGACAAACTTCCATGTGATCGAAAACGGAGGAGAAGCTGTCACCGCAACACACGCTCGATCAGCCATCGAAACTTGTCGTGCTGTCGCAACGGCGTTGGCAACTTCTACATGCTCCCATACAAAGTGCAAGTCAACACCGACAGGTACCCAACCTCATGGCTACGTCAGCTGGTGGGTTTCCTTCGTCAGCAACAGGCCGTGATTCAGGGAAGACAGTGCTGGCGTGCGTGAACACAGTCAATCGCAGACAGCGCTCGCCTCGAAGGAGATCCAGTTTACTGTCCGCGGTTGCATACGGTACTGTAGTGTATTCTCAGTGTACCGAGTGAGTTCGCTGGATTGCCAATTGTGATCCCGGACAAACGAGATCAACTGGAATCCAGACTCCAGAGCCGCACTATCCAGCGTTTTCCAGCGTTGTCCAGCGTCATTGGTCTGCGGATTCCGGAGACTGCAGTTTTTTAGACTCCCCCTCACACACACGCAGCGAGTTAACCACCATGCAGGCCGAGCGCATGACCACCGTGGACGACGGCGGTTTCCGGCGGCGACGGCCTCGCCCCGTAGCAGGCGCCTCCCAGCGCAAGCGCATGAACTGCAAGGCGTCCGGCGTTGCTGGCAACCGCCACTTCCAGCGTCCAGATCTGGACCCGTCGTCAACTCCCGCCCTCAACCTCAAACGCCATCTTCTGGACGATCCATCATCCCAACAACAAAATCCTCACAGCTCCGTGCAGCCTCCTCCCTCGTCGTCAACTGGATCCCACGCGGCGTCCGGCAAGTGGGCTCTCTTCGCGCACGCCGACCGCACCGACTACATTCTCATGACCTTCGGCTTGCTCGCGGCCTTCGTGTCCGGATCCAGTTTACCCGTCATCAACATCGTCTTCGCCAACGCCGTGACGGCCCTGAGCAACCCCAACTTCCCCCCGCACAACGTGGACATGGACGGCATCGTCGGCATCTTCTGGGCGCTCGTGGGCATCGCGATCTGGATCCTGGTCTCCGAGTTCCTGTGTATCGCTCTGCTCACTCACTCGGCCGCTCGCCAGACGAGAGTGATGCGTGAGGCCGTGATGGAAGCACTAGTGTACCAGGACATGGCCTGGTACGACGTCGCTAACCCGTACAGTCTCTCTTCGGACATTGGCAGCACGATGGTCGTGATCCAGGACGGACTCGGCCGTAAACTCGGCCAGTTCGTCAAGTACTCGACCCAGGTCGTGCTGGCCATGAGCGTCGGCATCCAGCGCGGCTGGAACGTCGGCCTGCTCATCGCGGCCGTGCTGCCCGTGTTCCTCATCTCCATCTTCGTGTTCGTCAAGTACGTCGCCCAGTCCACCAACATGGAGACCGACGAGTACTCCAACGCCGCGGCCGTCGCAGAGGAAGCACTGACTTCTGTGTCCACGGTCATGTCGTTCAACGCCCAGTCCACTGTGTTAAGCCGCTTCAAGAGCTTCCTGTACTCGGGGGAAAGCAACTACCGCAAGCTCTCGCGCGTCATCGCCGTGGCCGTGGCCGTGATCCAGTTCCTGTCCTTCGTACTGTACGGCTACGGTCTCTGGATCGGCGGACGCACCGTTGCGTCCAACAACGAGGTCGTGCCGACCATGGCCAAGGCATTACCTGCTATCTTCGTGGAGATCACTGGCCTGCTGGCTATCGGCATGGCCGCTCCAGCCATGGAGGCACTGGCTGGAGCCCAGGCGGCGGCTTCCTACATCCTGGAGATCGAGAAGCAGCGGTCGGGGATTGACTGTCGAAGCGACCAGGGTCTGCGGCTGGACGACCGGGGATTCGACGGCTCGATCTCGTTCAAGGACGTGGTGTTCGCGTACCCGACACGGCCAAAGGATCTCGTACTCAAGACCTGCTCGTTCACGATCAACGCTGGCCAACGCGTCGCGTTGGTTGGACCGAGTGGCAGTGGCAAGAGCACGATCATCAGTCTGCTGGAGAGACTGTACGATCCGGCGTTTGGCCGCGTCTCGATCGACGGCTACGACTTGCAGTCGCTGCAATTGCGGTGGCTGCGCACGCAGTTTGGTGTCGTGAGGCAGGAGCCTGTGCTGTTCGCGACCTCGATCATGGAAAACGTACGGTACGGGCGAGCGAAAGCCACGGATGAGGAAGTCATCGCAGCGTGTCGACTCGCCCACGCGCACGGGTTCATCAGCTCGCTACCGGACGGATACGCCACGCAGATCGGCGCAAACGGCAGCTTCCTGTCGACAGGCCAACGTCAGCGACTCGCGATCGCACGAGCAGTCGTGAGGAAGCCTCGCATTCTGCTTCTGGATGAAGCCACCGTGGCGTTGGATCCTACGAGCGGAGACACTGTCCAGCGAGCGTTCGATGAGCTTGTCGAGCGTGAGAGCGTCACGACGCTCGTGATCGCGCACCGCCTCGCGACGATCCAGCGAGCCGACGTGGTGTTCGTGATGGAGGACGGACGCATCACGGAAGAAGGATCGTACAGCGATCTATCGCAGGACCCGACCAGCCGATACTGCGCGCTGTTCGGCGGCTGTGGCGACGACGCCTTGGACCAGCAAGACCGTCTCACGCAGGTGACGCTGCTGCAGTCGTCGAGATACATGCCACGGGGTCGTCGTGGGGCCAATCGACGTGCTCAGCCTCAGGACCGACAGACCGGTCTCGGGCTTCTTGGCTCGTTCTTCCAGGCGTCCGCTTACGAGAATGACCAGACCATGGACTCGTACCACGTCGACACGTCACGCAGGAACCGCGAGATGCAGAAGATGAAGTCGCCGGCGATCATGGGCGCGCCCAGCGACGCGAGACCCAGCGACATCGCGCTGCTCGAGTCGTTCCGCAGCAGTCTTGGCTACAGCATGGGACTCAAGTCGGTGGACCACGTGCGTCTGAGTACCGTCAACTCCAACGACGGTGCGTCGGTCACGCCGCAGTTCTACAAGGCGCCACTCAGCAGCCACACGAACTCCACCTCGAAGTCGGCCACATTCCCCGTCCAGAAGCTGGATCATAACCAGCCACAGAAGAAGAGCGTGTTCCGCAAGATCTTGGCGCTCGCGTCGGAAGACCGCCGCTTCATGATCCTCGCGATGGTCACGTCGCTGATCAACGGCATCGCCAGTCCGATCACCGTCGTGCTGCGAGCCGATATGATCCAGGATCTGTACCGTATCGAAGCATTGAACGACGACGCCGGGCTTCGAGGAGCTGCCGACAAGTACTTTATGCTGTTTCTGGGCGTCGGCGTGGCCATCGCGATCAGTTCCTTCACGCAGAGCTTCAATTTCCGGTTGCTGGGACGCAACCTCACCAACCGCATGCGATCGCTGGCCTTCCAGTCGATGCTTCGCCAAGATATGAAGTGGTTTGACGCGCCAGGCCACTCGGCCGGTGCGCTGTCAGGTATGCTCGCGAACGACACGGCGGCCGTGAAGATCATCGCCGGTGAGATCCAGGGCCGCAAGACCCAGAACCTCGTGGTCATCTTTATCTCGTTTGTGTTGTCGTGCGCGATCGGCAGTTGGCAGGTCGCTGGTGTGTTCCTGGGCATCGTGTTGGTCATTGTGTTTTCGATTGCCGTGGACCAACGCATCACGTGGTACGCCGAGGAACAAGGGGATCGTACACTGGCCAGCTCAGGCCGTATCGCCAACGAGATCATCCACAACGTGCAGACCATCACGGAAAACAACCTGCAAGAGATGATCTTGGCTGAATTCCGAGCGTCGCTGGATCTGCCGACGCGTGTGGCTATCCGAACGGGGTACTCGTCGGGCTTTGCCATCGCGTTCAGCCAGAGCGTCAAGTGGATCGGCTACGGCGTGCTGGATTACACGGGCGCACTGTTCATCCGCAGCGGCGCCACGAGCTTTAAGAGTTTCTACCGGTCGTTCAACTTGGCCAACGTCTCCGCTATGTGTATCGACGAGACGGCGTTGTTCGTGTCGGATGAGAAGGCAGCGACGACCGCTGCTGAGCGGATCTTTGAGCTCATGGAGCACAAGCCCGACGTGGACGTGGACGCACCGAACGGCATCAAGCTGGACAACGACGATGACGACAGCCATGGTGGACTAGGTGGACTGGAGATCCGCGTGGACGACGTGGCGTTCGCGTACCCGACCTGTCCGGACAGCCGCGTGCTCGACCACTTTTCCATGAAGGTGCCTGCTAGCAAGACGACGGCGTTGATGGGCGGTAGTGATGGTGGCAAGAGCACGCTGCTGCAGTTGCTCACGCGTCTGTACGACTCGGACGCAGGCAGTATCTTCATCAGCGACGTGCCGATCCAGCGGCTGGACGTTCGGTGGCTTCGCTCGCGTGTGGCGATCGTACACCAAGAGCCAGTGCTGCTACGTATGTCCGTGTTCGAGAACGTGCGGCTGGGCAAACCCACTGCCTCACTGGATGCTGTGCGTCGCGCGTGTGAGGCTGCTGACGCCCACGGCTTCATCTCGGAGCTTCCTGAAGGCTACGAGACCATCGTGGACAGCGACAAGTTCTCTCGTGGCGAAAAGCAGCGGCTCGCGATCGCGCGTGCGCTGGTGCTGGAGCCGCGTGTGTTGCTGCTGGACGAAGCCACGAGTGCGTTGGACCAGGAATGCTGCAACCGCGTGACGGCGTCGCTGCTGAAGCTGGCGAAGGAGCGACGCATGACAGTGCTGGCGGTGACGCAGCAGGATGAGCTTGTGGAGGAAGCGACGCAAGTTGTCGTGGCGGCTGAAGGCTCGGCGGTCGTGGAGACGCGTGCAGGACCAGCATTACCATCGGCCTTTGCACCACCAAGCCACCCGACGATGGGAATGAAGAGATCATTTGCGCATGGAGGAGCAGGTGGAGGCTTTGGTGCGTCCATTGCCATGACGAACCAGACCGGCCCCACGACGCTCACGTCTTCATTCGCCAGCAGCACCAACAGCGCCAATTGGATCTGAGACCTTGAGAGCGAGAAAGGCGGGCAAGGTGACGTCGACATTATTTATCATAGAGAATATTATACTAAACAATAAAACCGATTATAAAGGTGATTGGCATCGAGCGTGAGTGCAGGATGGTGACACCTAGATCAGGAATATACGATTAAAGAGGCCAATGTTCATCTCAGTTCGGCGACCAACTTCAAGATGCACAGTAATCGAGACTGCGCGTCTCTCCGAGAGACTCTCCATCGCAGTCTCACTGAGTACTGTACCGTGGTACTGCACATGAAGCTGGCTGGCTGTTAGTCACTGCATTGTCGCGTGCCGCCGATTCACCCACGCCACGCGCCCCATATCATAATACCGTACAATAGAATCCAGACCAGGAAAAATGGATCGTCCACGCTGCTTCGATCGGCGCCCGCCGTGTTCGTAGGCATTCGCTGCCCATTACAACACCGGCATCATGCAACTGTACCCAGGCGGCAATCGCGATCGCGTACGTGAATCTCCGTTCCGTCAACCGGACCCAACGCCCGCAAACGCCAGCGGAAGAAGTCAAGTGGGCTATTTGTTGATTCGGATTATGACCAGCGTGGCGCACCCTCTGCCAACGGCGACGCTTCACAAAAGATCTCATGGACATGGTTCACAGGATTCGCATGGAGATTCCAGGCGACTCAGCACCGTAAGACTCACGCCAAAAGGTCGCGTGTGAAGGGCGCGTCTTCCAGAAGACTCGACTCACGAGCCACCCAACTTCGGGGGGGAAAGAGAAGAAGGCTGAGTTTGGCCTCCTCCAGATTTGCATGGAAGTCGCAGGTATATTGTGGGTGTGGACTGGGTTGAGTTCTAGAAAACCTTTTCCTATCTCTCGTGAATGGTCGCGAGACTCAAACAGACTCAGCAGACTCCAGCTGACATTAGCGGCCACAATCTAGTTGATTGTGGCCGCAAAGATACAAGGCGACAAGAGTTTGGCTTGGCTCATTGCACTTTGGTGTGGGTGCGCGGGTGGGTACGGGTGGTGGCTGGTGTGAGACACCTCTCCAGAGACTTCTTCGGACTTCTGTCCAGTACACTGTATTGTGTACAATACAGTATGTCAAAGTGCAGTATTGTAAGTCCTGGGCTGCACTCCCTACTACAGTAATGAGTCTCCAACTGGGTTCATCAGTCAAGCGCGATGTGTGCGGCCTCAACAAGGAACGCGGGCGAACATCCACGGAATTTCGTGAAGCAAATGACTCGGGAAACACAACTCGGGAAACACAACAAGAAATGTCAAGCCACAGACAGACACTGACGATCAATAGACCACTATTTCAGGAGGCAATGTACACTGTCCAGCAACCCACAGTCGTCGCCACTGGTGTTTATGACCTCATGCCCATCCAGCGCAATGCGAGTTAAAAAATCCGCTTCGAAATACCTCTATAATTAGATTTGTCTCACTTTCCGCCTCCAGTTTTCTCAGTTTAGAAGTGTCAACTACCTGCAATAATACATAATGACCCGGCAATGTGCAACTGGCTGAGTCTCCTCAATTTTTCCGAGTCGTGTACTTCAAGAAAGATTCGTGGATCTTCAACCCGCCCTCCATGGCATCCATCAGCACTAGGATCCACTTGCCCCGACAGGCTGAAGAGGCCGCTCAGTCGCACGGGTCTCCCAGATTCGCTTCTCTCATTCTCCAATTTCCTCTCACCAGGACACCCAGCTACCCACTACTTCCCACTCTTCCTCAGCCATGAAGCTCAGCTCTCTCCTCTTCCCAGCCACCGTCGCGGTCGCCTTCTTCCACGCCCAGGCCGAAGCCCAGGACTGCCAGAAGGTCAGCGTGGTCGGCGACGGCACCTTCTGCATCAAGGGCCCAGTGTGCTCCGGCACGCCAGCCAAGAAGGGCGGCGACAAGTGCCCAGTGGTCGGAGACACCGCCGTCTCGGACTGCTTTGCCAGCCACCCAAGTTACAACAAGGCCACCGGCAAGTGCACGGCTCCAGTGCCAGCGGACTGCAAGCCTACTGCTAACGGCGTGTGGGGCTGCGTGTGGGACCTGTCCAAGCTTCCAGGCGCGCCTGCTCCAGGCCCAGCTCCTACGCCTGCTCCTACGTCGGCCCCTGCCCCAGCTAAGGACTGCCAGAACGTCAGCGTCCTCGGCGATGGTACCTTCTGCGTGAAGGGCCCTGTGTGCTCGGGTACTCCTACCAACAAGGGCGGTGACAAGTGCCCAGTGGTTGGTGACACCGCTGTTGCCGACTGCCAGCCATGGCACCCGAGCTTCAACAAGGCCACGGGCAAGTGTACTGCCCCTGTCCCAGCGGACTGCAAGCCTACTGCCAACGGTGTGTGGGGTTGTGTGTGGGACCTGTCCAAGCTGCCAGCTCCAGGCCCAGCGCCTACGCCTGCCGTGACCTCGACCCCGGCCCCAGCCAAGGACTGCACGGAAGTGAGCGTCGTCGGCGATGGCACGTTCTGCATCAGGGGCCCGATCTGCTCGGGTACGCCGACGAGCAAGGGCGGCGACAAGTGCCCACAGGTGGGAGACACGGCCGTCGCTGGCTGCAACGCGTCCAACCCGAGCTACAACAAGGCGACTGGCAAGTGCACGGCGCCAGTGCCAGCGGACTGCAAGCCGACGAACGGCGTTTGGGCCTGCAACTGGGACCTGTCCAAGCTGCCAAAGCGCGACTAAACACTCTCGATATCACGAGAGACACCTCTTCTTCTATCATGGCTGCTAGCTGTTGACGCCTCGCCATAACGACATCCTCTGCTGTACTTGATATCACACTTACGTGAGACCCACAGGTCTTGCGGTATGCAGAGTTAGTGATAAGCACTAACAAGCAAATACGTTTTAAACTGTAAACATCCTTTCCTTCCACATTGTAGCCAAATGATAGCTGTGCAGCCACACCGCAACTCAAACAAAACGCAATACTGGGAGACTCCTCACTGTACAGAACAAAAGTCACACAATTGTGCATGGTGCTGTAGGGAGGGCTACGTATCCGTACCGTACCGATAGTCCAGTACAGTACAGTACAGTGTAGATCAGACGTCTCAACCCTGTCGCAGTAGTTGGTACGGCCATCTCAAAGAAGATGATGGCAACCGACAGGCTGTCGGCGAGTCGCGCCGACGGCGACAGTGGAAGTACTGTGCGATGCAAGGATTCCTAGAGGTTCTTACGAATAGCCGATGGGCTCATATCCCACTGAGTGTCTCAAGAGACACGAATGAAGACGTTCGGCGGCGTTCGTTCTTGAAGGGGCGACAGTCCAAGAGGCTCATCGTGAGACTCCTGGCCTCGGCTCGCAACTTGCGAGTCGCAAGGGAAGTCCAGTACACTAGAGTCTAGTGAAACAAGAGTGTACAGTTCAGTATTGGAATCAGGAGTCTCGTCAGTACGTCCTATGCGAAATGCAGCAGGGGCTGTGCGTACAGTAGCGTGCGTCTCCCGCGGGAGCGTGTGGTAATGTCCTGCACGTCAACCATGACCTGTGACGAATATTCGCCGAATTCCGAAGCCACTCGCTACCTTCGATATATTATTTGCATTCTAAACAGATACAACGGAAAACACGCCTTCTCTGCAACAAAACCTCTATAAATGGATTGGGGCTGTTTATGTGCAATCGGATGCGTAGAGCATTTGTTTTTCGTTCGTCTTCCATCTTGGAGCAATCTCAATGCTTACAACCCTCCAAGGCACCCGGAACGATGCATATTGGAGGCCCTTCAGGCTAGAGAAGCCACACAAGCAGTCTGCTAGCCGTAAGGGGCTTCCAATATTCTTTTCATTCTCCAATTTCCTCTCACCAGGACACCAAGTACCTCAACTCCACCAACCAAGTCGACCTTCAAGCACCATGAAGCTCAGCGCTCTCCTCTTCCCTGCGACGGTCGCCATCGCCTTCTTCCACGCCCAGGTCTCCGTCTCTGCCCAGAGCTGCCAGCAAGTCAGCGTCGTCGGTGACGGCACCTACTGCGTCAAGGGCCCGGTGTGCTCGGGCACAGGCTCCGCGCCAGGCGGCACGGCGTGTCCTCAGGTCGGCGACACGGCCG
>JAADXB010000357.1:0-14962 GCA_023337495.1 Pythium diclinum | reverse complement strand
TGTATTGAGAAGGAGCACGCTTTGGGTTGGGTTCAAAGGGTGGGACTTATTGGGAACAATTGGACGAAGATGCAATCAATAATTGCCGTTAAATTATTGCCATTAATTGTTATTGTTATTGGAATGTTCCAAACCCTGCTGGTCGGATGAGAGCTGTGATGCTCTCGAGACTCACGAGCAGGTTGATGGAGAACAGGAGTCGACTGATGGCATCTACGGACGACGAGATGAGCGTGAGCTGGCTTTCGTTGACCATGTTCACGAACCACGCGTCGTCGTACCAGAGCGACGTGTCGAAAGAGCCGGCCTCAGTATCGTATTCAGACGCGTAGGCCACACTGAGAATCGTCGGCACGATCACAGTGGAGATGAGGTCCATGAGGTAGTCGGACACGAGACACAGGAGTCGACGCAGTGGCTGCTGCTTTGGTAATACCACGTACAGCAGCGGCGTCGTCCAGCAGTTGAGCACGAGGATCGCGATGAAGAGTCGGTTGAGCCAGAGCCGCGGCAGCAGAGAGTCCATCCTGTACGCCTGCAGCGTCTGCAACGATGCCTCAAAGACCTCACGAGCCAGGAAAACCGTCTCAAAGTACTCGCTACGAACACCAAAGACGCGAAGCCGCTGGGCGTTGGCTCGGACGAACAACTTCTTGATCAACTGCCACGCATTGACGATAGATCCTGGCCTGGGGGGATCTAAGTGAGCTGGGTTTGCGGGTTTGGACGGCAACGCATAGGAGGAGCTGCTGGGGAACACGTGCCGTGTTCTTGCGAGGTGGCGGAACATCATGACCGCGTGAGCGACCGCGAATACAACGTGAATGACTGCGACCGTCAGGAAGAACCGCAGCGGCAGCACGTTCGTATAGATGGACAGGTACACGGCCGTATCGGTCTGTGGATACGCCCAGTAGATGCACGCAAACGCCGCGTAGAAGCCGATATTCACGAGTCGGAAGAACACCACTGCCGTCCGTGCGCTGCCGTACGCTTGGCGACTCAGCCGCACGCTCATGGTGTCGATGGCTGGCAGCCCAGGTGAGACCTGCCGACTTTCGCGGCGACTGTGACGACTGGATACATTGCTGACTCGCTGTGAGAACGCAGACACTGGCGCCACCACCGCCATACTGGCTGTGCAGTTACCTCACCACAAGTAACTCCGAGCTGACGTAGCCCAAGCGCTCCGAGTGACGTCTTCCGGTTCAAGTGAGCCTTCCAAAGTCCTAAAATACTTGAACGAGTTGATCTGAGACCGTAGCCAGATCGCACGAGGCCTCTTCAACGATCACGCGAACTCTCCGTCCCTAATTTCCAGGTATTGCGGGTAAAATGGCTGCATGTCCGGCTCCACCTCGTAGCAGTCGATGGTCTTCAGCGCCGACGGCCGCGTGGCTTGCAACTCGTCCTGTTCCACGGTCGCGTTTTCATTCTGCAGGACGTCCAGGCAAAACGGAGCGCCGCCCAAGTACACCGACTTGTCCACGAAGAACTGGTCGTCCATCCACTGCGGCAGCGACGCGATCTCTGTAAAGTCCAAGTACCACCACGTCGTGTATACCGTACGTGGATCCACGCCCGTGTCTGGAAGCGAGGTCAGTGGGTTGCCTGTGACGGCCACAGTGTAGGCGTACGGAAGCATGAACGCCTCGACAGGCAGCGAGGTGATGAGGTTCCCACACAGCGACAGCATGCGTGGGCTCAGGCGGTAGATGACCAGTGGAAACGTCGGAAGCTGCGCGTACTCTAGGAAGAGCGTGAGCTTCTGTGGCCATCGCGTGTGGAGATCCTCTGGCAGCTCCTTGAGATTCGAGGTCGAGATCTCAATATCCCGCAAAAGAACTGGGAAATCCGTGGACATGAGCCCTTCAGGCAGCAGTCCTTCGGTGAAATTGGTGCGCACACAGAACAGGAAGCGGACTTTCGGGTGGTGCGTTTGTGTGAGTGCGGCGTCGGTTCCCCACTTGGTGATGGTCGAGTTGTAAGTCTTGAAGCCGATGAGTCCCGACAAGTTCTTGAAACCCGCGAGGATTTCGACTTGAGGACAGTGGCGCATGACGATGTACTCCAGCGCGGGGGCGTCGAGGTTGCTGAAGATGTGGTCGACGTCTGTGGCGTTGCCAGAGTGTGTGGGAGTGTGAAGGCAGTTGAATTCGATGAGAGCACACGCCGGTTTCTCCACGAGCCACGGTCTCACTTGCAAGACACAGGCTACTGGTTGAGGCTTGGATTCGGCGTGGAGCTGTACGGTGAGGATCGTGAGCCCGAAGAGAACCATGAAGCGGTGAGCCCAGCGCACGAGTCGGCTCTGCTGGATGGCTGCGCGTGGCTGTTGGGTCATGAGCTCAGAAGGAGGAGAAGGACCACTGTCGACGACGGCTGAGGTCTTCTTTTTAATGAGGATCTTGACGTCGTCGATGGTCGCGAGCAGGCTGAGTGAGAACACGAGCCGAGTGAACGCGTCCACCCACGAGCCCACGAGGATGAGCGGCGCGTCGCCCATGAACTGCACGAGCCACTTGTCGTTGTACCACACGGACGACGGGAAATCCTTCTGCTTGATGTTGTAGTCATCGTAGTAATGACGCGCGAGCACGACCGGCACGCCCACGGCCGAGATAAAGTCCAGCAGAATGTCCGACAGTAGACACAGAAGCCGCAGCAGCGCGTGGTTCTTACCGCCAAAGCGATGCAGCAATGGCGTGGACCAGCAGTTGAGGATGAGCACGATCACGTAGAAGCGGTTTAACGCCGCGCGTGGTAGTAAAATACTCATTTTGTAGGCCTGGAAGGCCTGCATCGAGGTCTCAGCGAGCTCACGGACCAGAAACAGCGTCTCAAAGTAGTAGCTCTCCACACCGAAGAGCCCACTTGGAGCCAGCAGCACGCCGTACACGTACAGCAGAGATGCTAGGAGTTTATTGCGGCGCGTGGCGTTCGTATAGCCCTTGGCCGTGAGCTGCTTACGTCGCTGCGTGACGCGCCGCTTGAGCGAGAGGAATTTTTTGCGGTGGCGACGCGAGAGGAAGGCTCGCATCAACGCGTAGACCACTGTCGTCAGCAGGAACCGCACGTGGAGAGCCGCGATGACGTAGTGGACGATGCCGATGGCCTTGAAGTGCTTGCGGTCGACTGTGAGCGAGTACAACTTGAGCATGCCGCCGACTTGCGTGCCGGCAACCGCACGGTAGAAGAGCCCCGCGCTTATAAAGTACGCAGCGCACACAAAGTGGAACGCGTGGATGGCCAGCCAGGCCGCCGCGTAGCCGAAACGTCCAAGAAACACGCCGAAAGACTGCGACGGCGGACGCGGCGGCGGCAAGAGGAGACTCGCGGTCGGACCGCTGGGGGCCGGGAGGATCTGAGCTAACGCACTGCTCGTCTTCATGACGTCTGGTGTCCGTGCGAGTCACGAGTGCAACGGTGACGTCCGTGAGGAAGTGTACTGTGTGGTGGTGATCAAGAAATGTCGTTGGTGGTATTTTTAGTCAACGGTTGCCGTTGCCGTTCTGTACCCATATCTCACAATAGAGGTATTTGTAAAACGAGGAGGTACAGTACCACCTGTTCACACGGGAAGACTGGCATCACCATCAGCAAATATGGCGACGCCCACGGCGGACGACGGCGCGGCGGCGCAGCTCAAGGAGTTCCTGGAGACGCTGGACGACTTCGCGCCCACGGTGCCCGACGAGCTCGTGCAGTTCTACCTGCAGCAGGTCGGCTTCACCACCAGCGACCCGCGCATGTACGTCGCCTTTTGGACGTCCTTTCTCGTCCTTTCTCGGACTGTAGCTCTTCGTTTTTTTTTTAAACTAATGACGCTGTGGTTGTTTGCTGTGAACAGCCTGCGTATGGTGTCGCTGGCGGCGCACAAGTTCCTGCTGGACGTGGCCCACGACGCTATGCAGTACCAGCGACTGCGCGCGCAGTCAGCGGCTTCAGCAGGCAGCGCTGCTGCTGCGACGGCGGCGGCGTCAGCGGCGACAGGCGCGAGCGGCCAGACCAGCAAGGTCGTGCTGACGATGGAGGACCTCTCGGCCAGGTGAGGACCCCTTGGTGATGGCGGATTATCGTCTGTGGGACTGACGGACGAGGGTGTGGGTGTGTATGTGTGCAGTCTGAAGGAGTACGGCGTGAACATGTGCAAGCCCGAGTACTACAGCGACGTGAGCTCGTAGGACCCGCGGCCACTCTCCCTATCTCTACTCTATTCTAATGATACCCGTTCAACCATTGATGATCGGAAAGTATCAGCTTACTTCACATCGTCTCTCGTCTGTCCTCTCGTCCACAATCAAAAACGAAGTTTGAATTTTCAACATCGCAGGTCGCAGCTTCTGAAAAGGTGGCCATCCGATGAGCCTTACGGTCGCCGCTAGACGACGCTGTACTCCTAGGGTGTTTCAACCTGTATAGTGGAATCCCACGGCCTAACTCGACCCGCAAGCCACCGAGGTCTTGCTCATTCAAGGAGAGTACATGGACTTCGTTTCGGAGTTCATGAACGCGACTCCAGACCACCAACTACTTCTTCAGCTCGGTCGTCCCGCAAGCTCTTGCATCCGAATTTTTGTCGCAGTATCGAAATAGCAACGAGCCGGAGAGCCAGGAGCATATTACCCAGTTCGTTGTGGTTTAGCTCACGCGAGTCGAAGCCTCGTAGGTCTCTGAGAGACCTACGAGGCTTCGACTCGCGTGATCTCCTATGAAACTGTGATTTCGTGGTCTGAACGAGTCATGAACTCATGGTGCTGATTCAAATCGCATTGATTCTCCTTCCACGAAGCATTCACAAAACCGCAACGCCTACAGCTCAATGTGCTCGTCCACGTCGAACTCCTCCTGCTTGTCCCCCTCTTCTTCCAACGTCACTTTAAACTCGTTCTTCTTGTCTTCTGGGAACCTTTCGCCCGCAGGCGGATTGAAGATCTCGTCCATGTAGTTCTTCTTGGTTTTGTCCACCTTGACGGCCTTCGGGTACTTGACCGCGAGCCGCAGAAACATCTTGGCCTCGTCGCCCTTGTACTTGGCCAGCAGCGCGTCCACCTGCGCGTCCTCCAGATCCTTCGCAGACGCACCATTCGTCTTCAAAAAGTGCACCAGTCGCGAGCGGATCGCACGCGGGGCCTTGCTCTTGACCACACAGTGGCAGGCCTCTCGCTGAGCGGCCTGGAACGCCGGACAGCCAGCCATTTGAGCCCCCAGCGCGAAGAGCTTGGTCGTGGACTCGCACTGCTCGCGCTCGGCCTTGTCGTCTACGATGGACGCGCACTTGGCCTTCATACACTTGTCCAGGCGCTTCTCGCACGTCGCCTTTTTCATGCCGCATGTGCTGTAACACTAGGAGAGATACAGGATAGACCGTGGTTAGTCCAGGTTAGACGCAGAGCAGACATTCGAATTCGAATGATTCTACTACAATTGAAAACGTACGACGTCGTGCCAGTTGCAGCACTCGGAGAAGTCGGTCTTCGTGGCGATGGGAAGCCCCGCAGTGCCGCAGCCATTCGCCGTGAACACAAAGTCCCTGAGGAGAGAATTAGAATCCTAAACATGACGAACGTCTACTAGAATTCGACGTACTTTTTGAAGACGAGGGTCTGAGAGGACGACGGGCACTCGTACGCACGACAAGGCTGGTTGAATGCGGGGATGAAGGCATGTGCTGCTGTGGTCCACAGCGCCAGCAGCGCCAGTGAGAGCTGCGTCACGACACGCGCCATTTTCCTTCCAGAAAGTCTTGAAGCTAAGTTGACAGTGAGTGAGAGGAAAGATATGTTGGTGTGGACCACCTCAAGTCTGATTAGGATCGGCTCAAAAACGTGTTTTGAGAGGTCTCGTTTATGCACGATATGATGCCGAGCCTGTGAAGGAGAAGATCTGTTGGATGCTCGTCAGGATCAACTCGAGCAGCTCCACGCACAGCGACGAAGCAAGCAGCAGTGGATGATAGAATAGAGTATATATACGTGGATGGACCCTGCGAGACTCCCCGTGGTTCGCGTGGTCCTTACAACTAACTAGTGCACTCGACTGCTAAATACTGGGTCTACCCTTTCTCAGTACGCCGACATCATCGGTCGCGAGTTGGATCGTGGCAGTCCGGACGCCTGTCTGAAGCTGCCGTTGCTCGGCAACGCAGCCGAGGCACTCGTCTTAGGCACGATGAGATCAGCTGCCAGCTTGGACAGCGCCTCCATGGTCGCGTAGTCCTTGGTCGAGATGTTGTCGTGCGTGCGCATGTCGCCCGTGCACAGCGAGGCCACGACGGATCCATCCGGAGCCTTGATAGGGAAGCCGGCGTAGAACTTGACGCCCATGGCGCCCACGAAGCCCATCTGCGCGAAGCGCATGTCACGCTGTGGGTTCTTGAGGATCATCGGCGCCTCGGCGTACACGTTGTGCATACACAAGTTCTCGTCACGCGGCACGACGATCGCGTCGTTCGTTGGCAGTTGGTAGTTGCCGATACAGTGGAATTGCTTGTCGTCGACCACCGACACGAAGCCGATGGGGCAGTTCATCTTCTTGGCGGCGACCTGCGCGATCAGATCCAACGCCGCGTGGTCGTAGCCCTTGTTGAGCACACCCGACTCCTCAATGAGCTGCAGACGACGCGCCTCCTTCTCAGGCGCGGGGACCGGCGCCAGTGGGATGTTCGGGTTCGACACCTTGCTCGAGTCGTACTCGTAGGCGTAGTCACGCTCCTGGCCAGCAAGTGGGAGCATGTCCGCCTGGCTGTACTGGTCCTTGTTCACACGCAGGCTCTGGGCCAAGTGGTTTTCGAGTCCGCGCATCATCTTCTTCGGGTTGTTCTTGCTCATTGGGTCGTGGTGGTGAGGCTGCGACTGCTGGTGCTGGTACTGGTAGCTGGGCTTGCGGCGGTTGCCCTGGCTGCTGTGGCTGCTGTTCGTCGGGCTGATGAGCTGCGCGAGACGCTCCAGAGCCATCGACCGCTCGGTTGGGTCGTTCGAGAAGAGACTGTCAGCCACAGAGCTGCCGGCCGAGCCGACGGAGATGGTGTCGTCGTCGTCGAACGACGGCTGCGCGTACCACTCGGCGTCGTCGACTTCGACGATCACAGGGCCGAGCGCAGGCACGATGTCCTCGTCTTCAAACACACAGGCGTCCACGCGCACGACACACTGGATGCAGCAGCGGTTCTTACGGATGTCTCCGATGCTGGGCTCGACGTCGTACAGACGCGAGCACTCACCACACACAGTGTGGCCGCAGAGCTGGCAGAAGAAGTCCTTGCGGAAGAACGAAAAGTTCTTGGTGCAGATCGAGCACGAGCGCAGACTGGCGTCGTCCTGCAGCGTCGGGAAGTACACGAAGGTCTGGAAGCCGAAGCGGCGGCGGCGGATCACGGTCTCAAACTCACGGATTGACTTGGTGAGCGTCTCCATGACCGTACGAGCCTCAGGGTTCATGATGTTCTCACGGTGGCGCGCGAGGTCGGAAGATGAGTACGCGATCTTGTTCTTGGTGCGCGCGTAGCGTCCGTACTGGTCTGGCTTGACGGTCGACGCGTACGCGTGGGCAAACACGCGCGTCGTGTGGCTCGAAGAGCTGTAGCCGCCGACCTTGGAGCGGATGTCGATGCCCACAGCGATGTGGTCGAGCTCACGACGCAGCGCCGTGCGGTCGTCGCTCGAAACGAGGTCGTCGTGGACCTGCTTGGGCAGCGTCTTCATCACGTGGTACGCACGGTCCTTGGACGGGTACTGCACCGTGCAGGACGCGAAGGCCAGCTTCTGCGTGCGCTTGTGGCGAGCACTGAACTTGACGCTGAGCTTCGGACGCAGCGTGTTGAGGTTGACCGTGACCAGCGCGGTCTGCGGCTGCTTGAGTGGATCGGAGCTCGTGGCTAATGAGGACGCCGAGTCACGCGTGGTGGAACGAGGCCGCGCCTGCAGCGGACGCCGCTTCTGGTAGAGCTGGCGACCGTCCTTGAACGAGCGGCCGCACAGCGCCTTCATGGTGGACTCGTAGTTGTCCGTGTCGCGGTTGATCAGCACGTTCAGCACTTCGTTCAGGTGGCAGTGGAGCTCGGTCTTGGCGACGACGGCGTGGGCGAGATCCAGATCGTCCTCTCCGTCTTCGCAGCCTCCGGCCACGAGCTCAAAGTAGTCGACGCCGTTCTTGCGGCGACCGGCCTTCCACTTGCGGCCGTAGGTGTCTCCATGGACAGCCGCGCGAAGCTTGGGGATGGTCGCGAGCACGTCGTCGCAGATCTCCTGCTCCGACATGACCATGCGCTCGTAGCCATTGCCCACGTGGACAGTGAGACCATCACGGTACTCTTCCTCCATGTGCGGGTGCGGACGACGGACGCTCATACTGGAAGCAAAAGCGAAGGGGGTTTGTGTGAGAGGATGTACGACCGAGGAGGCGGCGCGTGGCGAGTTCGCGAATGGCTCGAGAAGTGGACAGGATAGGATGGATATCGGAGACCTTGGGGTCTTGCGTGGTGTGGGTCAGCAGCTCTTTGTGTTTGTCGTTGACGGACCCGGTAGAAACACTGCGAAGGGCTACTGAACTGGGGCAAACGCGAGTCGGAAAAGAAAGTGCGTGCTCTCTGTTTCCGTTGCGTGGGGGCAGTTGATGGCGTCTTCACTTGTTGCCTTTGCTCAACCAAGGCTGAGTGTATTGACCCACGCCCATGCTGTGGGTCAACAAGGATCACGCGCCAGGCGAGGACGCCGGGAGACTGCGGACATCAATTGCTGGATTCGCACTGGCGTCGCTCAGCTGCTCCTCCTCCTCTGGAGTTCCGTCAAGTCGCATGTGGCGGCTCCTGTAAGCACGAATGTTTATGGGTGTTGAGGTCGACCAGCTACTCGCCATCCGACGTTGCCGACGGGATATCATATATCAGAGGCCGCTGACAACAGTACATCCTCAATTTAGGATGACGGCAATATTGAGACTTATCATATTCTAGAGGTAGTATTCAGTCCGCCGCCCAGGAGCTCCGTCCTGGCCATGCGGATGGCTGATTTGCCGATCTGCCGACAGAGCAGCGACGACAGGGGATCAGATTGAAGTGGCGGGACACTCATCCCGCAACGGCTGTTGCTTGCGTGGTGACGCGCTGTCCAGCCGAGCATCAGAACGCAGGGTTTGATTGCCCGTAATACAACAGTCCAGTACAGTACGAAATACCGGAGACCTTGATCTTCTCATGCAGACTCCGCGCTGATGCTGACGCCGGCGCCGTCTGGGGCCACAATTTTTCTCTCTCTCTCTCTCTCTCTCTCTTTCTTTTCTCGTTTTCTCTTTCTCTCCTCTCTGGGATTCTACTCGACAGTTTTTCTATTTCGATCTCGTTTAGGAATATGATCTCAGGACCGAAGGGCGTCAGCATCTTCCAATGTGGACTCCAGTGCGGCACCGAGACGTCGAGACGCCATGGGGTTTTCCACACTCGAGGACGACACGACACTGAGCTCACTCAAAGAGCAGTACAGTACTGTACAGTGAACGACCCTGAAAGCCAGAGCCGCGGACAAGACATGAATTCTGAACACTGAACGCAAGACGCGCACGACCGCTTCGCGCAAAGCCTATGCTTTTTGGTTCTCGAGACCAGTTCAACGTCATAATGGACGCCACACTCTTACTGGACTGTATACTCCAACAAATCGGCACATTTTGCTTAGAAGAAGGAGGAGACCGCGGGCCGGACCGCTGGAACGCAACGCCAGTGTGCACCACGTCCGATGTAGGATTCTCGTGCTGACTGATGCTTTCCTTTGCTGTCTTGACGGCGAAAGGGACTCACCATCATCTGGCACTCACATAGATTCGCGCGACGCGAAGCGGCACTCCTCCTCCTTCCTCCCGTGTCACGCTTCCTTGTCAGTAACGCGGGCCACTTCAGTGGGGAAGGTGGCCCACGGCCGAGGTTGAGCTGATTCTCCGCCTTTCGCGGCGGTCAGCATCATTGCGTTGCGTCTGCGTCTCTTCACAAGGAGGAGCTACACGCTGTAGAAACTGGATGTACAGTACAGTACCGTAGGACGCAAGTTGCATCTCGGGGATTCAATTCGCGTGGCAATACAACGGGGGAGATTTGATTTGATTCAGCGTTTTCCACTTCTTGACGTGAGCTCCTCACTTCACTGAGGTGGCCTTTGACTCAGACTCCTGACCCTCCGTCGCCCGCAAAGGGAAAGCCTTAGAGCCTCAGCATGAGGCCGAGGTACTCTGTAAAGGAGCACAACCATTGCATGCAGGTGCCGATTGTCTCGCTCAGAATGTCATAGAGAGTCGATTCCCAAGATGACTCCACTGCGGAATGCCCAGGTCTCAGCACCCTCTCTCCTCTGACTGCTGTAGCCTAGCGTACCTACAGTATGTACTGAGAGGGCTACTCGACACACGAAACTGTTCACGGATCAACTTGAGCGACTTCACCGTCAACGTCAACAGCACTGCACGATGAACAAAACAATATAATCCGGCAGCTCAAATGATGTATTATTTTATCACCCACACTGGCAAAGACTGCAGCAAGTTGCTCACACCACGTAGATCAACAACCTCGCCCTACACTTGACACGACACCGTCGCTCACTGCATAGAGTACGGAACAGCCTGTGCTCTGCGTCACACGACCGGGAGTGTCCGTTGCAGATCGTTGAGCTGCTGACTGTGTTTGATTCCCCCGCGGACTCATCAATCAATCATGGATTCCCACCGGAACTCCATCAGTCGCCACAACTTGCGGTCACTCCATGGCGGCTCGTTTGCTGCTCCACACAATACTGACGCCGTTAGCTTCGGGGACAATCAGTAATAGCTGCGTCTTGAATCTCGAGCGCCCGGGCCGTGACTGATCACTGCGGTGGAGCCGTCCTCCTCTCCTCTTTGCAGGCCCTACCAGTCCACGTCCCTCGTCGGGGTTCCTTCATTCGTCCTCTCACCAAGCCTTCCACCCAGGCACCCGACCGACTCAAAGGTGTCCACTACACATGCACGAAGGGGGTGTTGGGTTTTGAAAATGAACGACATGTTTTGTTTCTTGTTAATAGCTGAGACTCTCGACTCCAACAACTTCACCCTACGCTACTCAACGCCACGAGCTATTTTAAATACGGAGCGCGTTAGTACACGATGTACGGCTCGGTACGCTGCGAGCCGTTGCTGTAGTTGCGCGAGAGCTGCGGCGGCTGCATGGCCGCCTGCGTCTGCCTCGACTCCCGCCCGGACGCCGCAGGAGCCTTCGGCACGATCAGGTCGGCCGCGAGCTTGGACAGCATCTCCATGGTCGCGTACTCCTTCGTGGTGATGTTGTGGTGGGCCACAGTGTCGCCCGTACACAGCGAGGCCACGACGGATCCGTCGGGCGCACACACGGGGAAGCCGGCGTAGAACTTGACGCCCAGGTCTTTGATGCAGCCCATCTGCGCGAAGCGCATGTCTCGCTGCGGGTTCTTCACGATCATCGGCTTCTCAGCGTACACGCTGTGCATACACAAGTTCTCGTCACGCGGCAAAGCGTGGGCCACGTCCGGCAGGTTGTACGTGCCAATGGCTCGGAACTGGGACTCGTCCACGACCGACACGAAGCCGATGGGGCAGTTGAGCTTCTTCGCGGCGACCTGCGCGAGCATATCCAACGCCGTGCGGTCGTACTTCTCCTCCAACACGCCCGACTCCTGGATGTACTTGAGTCGCTTGGCCTCCTTCTTCGGCTCGGGCATTGGCGCAATGGGGACGTTCGGGTCGGCCGTGCGCTTGGAATCGTACTGGAACACGTAGTCTCGCTCGGTGTCGTACACGACGCACTCCTCGGCCGAGTACTGGGCCTTGGACTGGCGCAGGCTCTGGTTCAGGTGGTGGTCGATGTCGCGGAAGACCTGCTTTCTGACGTCCTTCGATCGGACCGGAGCTGGCGCTGCCTGGGAAGGAGGCAGCGGGGGTAGGTTGTTGCTCGAGTTGGTCGTGCGCAGGATCTTGCTGCGAGGTGGAGGCGCCTGTGGCTGGTTGCTGGACGGACCCACGAGCTGCGCGAGCAGCTCCAGTGCCTGCGACCGCTGCGACGGGTCCGTGGAGAAGAGGTTGTCGGTGATCTCGTCGAGTGAGCTCGAGTTCGAGCCAAGTGAGACCGTGTCGTCATCGTCCGAGGCTTGGCTCTCGTACCACGAGGCCTCGTCGGCGTCCACGACCACCGGACCCAGCGCAGGCAGCAGCTCTTCGTCGTCAAACACACACGAGTCCACACGCACGACGCACTGGATGCAGCAGCGGTTCTTACGGACCTCACCGATGCGAGCTTCGACTTCGTACAGCTGCGAGCAGTCCTTGCAGACCATGCTTCCACAGAGCTGGCAGAAGAAGTCGCGACGGAAGAACGAGAAGTTCTTGTGGCAGATCGTGCAGTTGGAGTTGGTGCCGGCGTCGCTGTAGATCGTCGGGAAGTAGATGAACGTCTGGAAGCCGAAGCGGCGGCGGCGGATCACGGTCTCGAACTGGCGAAGCTGCTTGGTCATGATCTCCATCACGTGCTTGGCCTCTGGGTTCATGATCGACTCGCGACGACGCGCAAGATCAGCAGCGGAGAAGGCGCCAGGCTGCACGCGTCCGTAGCGACCGTAGTGCGAAGGAGGCACCGTGGACGCGTACGTGTGGAGGAAGATGCGAGTAGACTGGTGGATCGCACCGTAGCCGCTGTGCTTGGACTGGATGTCGAAGCCCACGGCGATGTGGTCGAGCTCACGACGCAGGGCCGTGCGGTCCTGGCTCGGAATGATCTGGTCGTGGGCGTCCTTGGGGATGGTCTTGACCACGTGGATCGCGCGGTCCTTGCTCGGGTACTGCTGCGTGCAGCTCGCAAAGCACAGCCGCTGCGTGCGCTTGTGCTTGGTCTGGATCTTGACGTGGAGCTTGGGGCGCAGCGTCGCGAGCTGCACGCCCACGAGGCCTTCCTGCGGCACACTGGCGGCCGTCGACTGCATGCTCGTGCGCGAGTCGAACGTCGCCGCCGACTCCCGCGACCGGAACGTGAACTTGCGTCGCTGCTGGAACAGCACCTGTCCTTTCTTGAACTTGCTTCCGCACAACGCACGCATGGACGCCTCGTAGTCGGACGACTGCTGGTTGATCAGCACGTTCAACACTTCGTTCAAGTGGCATCGCAGCTCCGTCTTGGCCACAAGAGCATGCGCCACATCGAGATCGTCATTCGGGTCGTCGCCTCCGCCGGGCACGAGCTCGAACATGTCGACGCCGTTCTTGCGCTTGCGCTGCTTCCAGCGGCGGCCGAAGGTGTCGCAGTTGGCGGCGGCCTTGAGCTTGGGGATCGTGGCCAGCACGTCGTCGCACACTTCCTGGTCCGACATGACCATGCGCTCGTAGCCGTTGCCCACGTGGACCACGAGCCCGGCAGAGCTCACGGGCGCGCCTGTGAGAGACTCGGGGGCCTTGGCACTCGCTCGCGACATGATGATCTTCTGGCGAAAGAGAGACGCTTGGAAAGGACGGGAAGAGGAGGCTGATAATGCAATAGGTACCGGCGCCTGTCAAGAGTGAGAGGGGGGCTGGTGGTGAGAGGGCTAGACAGCTAAATCGTGAATGGCTCTGCAGGCCGCAGGTCGAGGACGAGACGGACGACACGCAGCAGCGGAGCGAGGGATTCACGTGCAGCACTCACTGTACTGGACTGTGCACAGCCCACGCATGCTCGAATGCTTACGGCAATCCATCGTACCAGTCGCAGGTCCAAGGACGAGGACTGGTCTGGCTGGGTTGGGTTGACGCATCCGAACTCTTCAGTCCAGGCTGGTCGCAGTGTCGGGGTGTAGGATACGAGCAAAGACGAGACTGGTCGAGGAGGTCTCAGCATCAAATTCACTTGCTGTATGGCGCGGCAGCTGGCGTCTCGCGTCACTCGCAAGGAAAAGACAAAGGGCAAATCCGCCTCAGCAGCGCCTGTCAAGGCCGTGGGACCATATACAAGCTCATACCCTTTGATAATCCATATCTGCCGGATACCAATGACACACATTCTTCGGTGTCATCCGTTGATGACCTGTGATAATGGATAATGACGTACTTTCTCCGCTTGGCCCACTCGCTCACTGGAAGGATCTCAGAGGAGTCAGCCTGTGTAATTCGCCATTAGCAGACGCATGGGGCCGTGATCGTGAAGGTGCCTTGAGTTTGTGCTGTATGGGAGGAATCCTCCTCCTCCTCTTTCCCTTCCTCCCTCCCGCTCTGAGCAAGGATCCCTCTAATCCACCAGCCACCAGCCACTCGAGTCTCGACGTCTGCCTGGGGCTACTGTCTCCTCCCCTGAATCTGGTCGGGCGGATCCCAGTTGTCCCCAGTCACCACTCGCCCTCCCTCCCTCCAAGTCTTGGCGTATTTTTAGTTCAACGGTAACATTACTACAGTGCTGTGTGTGCTTCTCATGTTTGTGTGGCTGTTGAGTGGTCTTGCCTTCCGCAGTTAGCAACGCCGCTGTCTCACGCGCCACTTGGGTCAGCAGCAGTGGACAAACGCCACATCCTGCTATTTGTGGGGCTTCTCTACCCTCGCATTCGCCAGCGAGATTCCGCATCATCCATAAATTACTGTACACGGCGCGCTGATCGGATTTGCTGGGACTTTCGATACTGAAGTCCAGTTCAACTCGGTTCAGAACTACAGAAGTGCAATGTACGGAGTGGAAGAAACGCGCGAGCCACAAGCCCGTCGCCGAGTCGCAGCGTTGCGGTGGCATTTCTTTTGAGGCTGATCTTGTAAAATGCTGTTTTTGCAAAAGAGACGAAGAGACGAAGAGACGCAACAAATTTGTGGGCGTGTGCATCAAAGAATTACTTTGTGGAAAAGCTTGATGCACTCGCAGAGAATTGTTGAGATTGTAGATTGGTGTGGCGTTATTGCTGGTGCTATTGTAGTACGCTTCCCTCAACCCACACGATCATGTTGGCACATCCTCCTCCAT
>JAADXB010000356.1:0-14965 GCA_023337495.1 Pythium diclinum | reverse complement strand
TCTCTAAGCGCTCTCTGGTGCATGAGATTCGCCCAGCACGCTCGTGTCCGAAATTCTGTCCTATATTTCCGGAAAATTACCGGGAATTTTAGGATTTATAGGACAAAATTGGACACTTTTAGGACGGATAATCAGCCACCGCCGCTCCGATGACGACGACGACGAAAGCAGCGATGATGGAAGCGGCACGGGGGCAGCGTCGGACGTGGAGAACGGCAGCAGCAGCCCAATCGAGTCTCCACGTGAAGTGCCTGCGCCTACCACCCAACGCCGTCGTGAGCCGGTCAAGTCTGAACCACGTCCAGTAGGTGCAACCCAAATGATGAACTAGTGACTGGGGTGTGGAAATAACGGTATCTTTGCTGGCTGTAGACAGTCTCTGCTACAAAGTCGTCGCCTGCTGCTAAGACGCAACCAGCCAAGCGCCCACCGCCACCACAGCAAACAGCCGACCCGGTGACTCCATCCTACGCGGTCCCCATCACCCCATTCCCCGGCAGCCAGGAGACATCAGTCAGTGCTGCTTTGCCAACGCCAGCGACAGTGACGCCAGCCGCGTACCCTGCGTTGACTACGCTGAACGATCCGCAGTGGAACATTCTCAACTCGCTCATTTCACCTCAACTTGCGGCTCATCGCGGATCATTGGACACGCTTGATGGTTCAGCAGCGGCGTCGACGTCCGCAGCCAAATCCCACAGCGCTCCTGCTACCAGCAGCTCCACGACATTCGGGTCGTTCGAGCCGCTGTCACTTCAAGACACTGCGCCGGCAGACTTGCAGATGCAAATGCACCTCGCGATGCAGGCGCAGATGAATCTCCACCGGCAAATGCTCACGCGCAAAGTGGAAGTCTCGCAGCACGGCCTGCCCGCGCAGCCTCAGCTGCGGCCACAACAGCAACCGCTTCAACTGCAGCAGCAGCAAGTGCAGTCTGGCCTCTGGAACAACACCAGCGTCAACCAGCAGGGTCTGTCGTCTCAGCAGCACGAGCAGCCTCCTCCACAATCGATGGCTGGCATGCAGAGCTCGCGACTCTTCGACGGCATGCTCACCGATACCAACGATGAGCTGTCCTCCCAGACGTCGTACTTAGGCAGTCTCACAGATAGCCGGTCGAACAGCATCCCCACGTCATCCTCAACTGCGGCGGCTCCGGCCTCCTCGGGCCTGCTCGGTTTAAACGCGATGGCCGACTTCGCTGTGGACGCCACCGCTCTGGCCTCTTTGGACGCCACGTCAGCCGACAAGCTGGATGAGTCGGAGGCACTCGCGGATCTGTATCGATGGGACAAGATGGACTTCTCCATGGAGATCGACGACGATGATCTCTTTGGTTTCCTGAAGGCGTAGGAAGAGAGTGTAGTGTACTACAGTAACTTGTTGCGTAATACTATAGTCAGTTTTTCTATGAACCAGTAACAAAGCGATATGCAAAGTTTGTTATCCGATGGGATTGGTGTAGTGGGTGTCGAACAAACACCCTGAGATGTGTGCTCGCTGCCGCTGCGTATGGCGTACTGTCCGTACATACTGTGCCACGCAGTCCTCCCGAATGGGGCAACGTGGAAGTAATTTGGGACGTCATTTATGAGTGTTACTACTTACTGGTCATGCAAAAAAGGTCGTTTGAGTTGGTCAATCTAATGGAGGCGCTTCCAAACGGCGCCTCCCCGGTATGTCTGTGTATCGCCCACTTGGGTCAAGACTACTCTGTCGACTTAAGGAAGCTGAAGAGATCGTTCTGGTCGTCCGAGCTCAAGCCCATGTCGATGTCCATGGCATCCCATGGCGCCGGTAGCAGTGCGTCACTCGCACTCATGGTCGAAGCGTTGTACGACGTCGCCATCGACGCCGCCACATACCGCTGCTGCTGCTGCTGCTGTTGCTGTTGTTGCTGGGCAAGTTGCTGGTACTGCTGCTGTTGCTGCTGCTGGAGGAGCGCCGCTTCGCTTAGCGACGGTCGCGCCGGCCTCATGGGCTGCTCACTGTACCGCCCGGAAGGATACTGCTGGAGCTGCTGCTGGGGGTGTTGCTGCAGGTGTTGTTGCGGGGACTGTTGCGGGTTAGTTGCGACGTTCTGCAGCGCGCGCTCCACCATAGCCGACGCCGCCGCTCTCTTCACAGCCGCTGCCTGGTTGTAGTAGTGCTCCGACACCGCCACCTTGCGCGTCAGCATTTGACGATGCAGATTCATCTGCGCCTGCATGGCCAAGTGCATCTGCAGCTGCAGATCCGGAGACGCCTCGTCCCCGAGTGAGAGCGCCGGCGGTTGTCCATTCGCGTTGTTGGCGGCAGCGGCAGCAATCTGCGGCGACAGCAGGGATGCCAAGATCCCCCACTGGGCCTCCGACACGCCCTCACCCGGGCCCATCGCACCAGGGGAGGCACCCATGCCATACATCCCACCCTGCGAGCCAGCGGCCGCGAGCGCCATGGCTGCGTTCTGCTGGGCAATGCGGAGCAGCTTCGCGCGCTGCAAGCGACTACGCGGCGTGAGGCTGCCCTGCGTGCCAGCGTAGACGTGCGACTGCGGCAGTGCTTCCAGGGGCGTCACCGGCACGCCGTTGGCCTTGTGCTGCTGTGGGCGCTGCACTGGTAACGCCGCGCCGTCCAGATTCGCATCGTCTCCAGCTGGGACATTGGGCGTGATGGGGAAGATGAAGCGCGTGTGGCTCTCGGCCGACTTGGCGCTGCGGCGGCGGCGCTTGCCGTTGCGCTTGGCGCTTTCGTCAAAGAACGCGAGGAACTCGGCGCGGGACTTGTCGTAGTTGAGGCGGTACTTCTGCAAGTGGCTCTTGAGGTGCTCGGTCGTGAGCCCGGCGTTGGCCGCGGTCGGCTGCATGAAGGGCATCAGCGCCTTCGGTGACGCGTTCTTGAGACCCACTACACATACAGAGCCAAAGACAAGTCAGCGAGAACGCCCAGCCATCACGAGTGTGCCATCGCAGGCAGGGCCACGCCACGCACAGTCAAAGATCGCGCCGACGAAGAGCCGGTGGAGGTCGTCGGGCCACGCGAAGCGCTTGGTCTTGCGCTCGTACTTGCGGTGCGAGTCGTCGCTCTGGGCGTCGTCGCCGTCGTCGTGGTCGTCGTGGTCGTCCATGGCCATGGAGGTGGACGTTGTGCTGCCGCCCGACGGCCATGCGTCCGTCATGTCGTCGCTGTGGCTCTGGCCCTCGCTGGCCGCCGCCGCCACGAGACCGAGACCGTGCATGGCGTTCATGTCGGTCGTCATGTCCGTTGGTCGAGTGAGCTGAGCTGGCGTGAATCTTGGGATGGCAGGATCTCCTTCGTGGCTGGATTCGCGTCCGTGGGTGGACTGGACTGGACTGGACTGGCGGGTCAAGACCGACTGCGTGATCTCAATTGTCTTGGCTGCTGGATGCGAGAGCCAAGATGCGGTGATCGGCTCCTCCCAGCGGAGCCTGCGAGGTTGAGCGGCCAGTGTGATGTGGTTAGGTGGGTGCGCGGCTTTCTCTGCACGCGTAAGATTCTGCCCTGCGGTTTGCCGTGCTTTCCAGTGGACCTCCTGAGTTTTTGGTGCAAACACCCTGTGGCCAGTCTCTCGCCGTTGCACAAGAGCTCCCAGAAAGTGCACGCTCCGTGTCTCCAACTTCCGAGGATTCCTCGACGCACAGCCCACAGTCGAGGAGCAAGATCGAGTCGACTCAACTCACTCGCGACTGCCTTGACCACTTCCCGCCTCCCATCTTCGGTCTGGCACCGCACCATCTCCGCTTGGGTACTGTAGCTGCATTTTCCTCTCGAGGTTTGGGCCGCCGCCTGCCAGCCACTCCGACATTCGTTACCGCAGGGCTCGTGAATCTTGGACCTGCTCGCTGCAGGCGATTGGCCGCTTCAACACGGTCGCCATTGTCCCGTCCACGCTCAGGCGAAGTTGAGACCTGATGGGGATGAGTGAGCGGGGCGCCACTTCAGACGTCCACAACCTTGATATGTTTCCGCTTTACAGGGTATCGCATCCCACAGTATATGTAAAATATCTATCATGTGAAAACCTGCTATCTTAATTGTATCAATTGTAGAATATATATGATTTTCTACGTCTGGAGGCCACATTCTGTTCGCTTGGCGAAGAGGGTCCTTGAGTGGGCCACCCTGAGGTTGTAATGTAAACGCTGGCAGGGCCTCGGCCTCGCAGGATTCAGGGCAATGCTTCTCTCACTGTCAGAGCTGTTCGGTGAGGATATCTTTCGGACACCACTTGCAATATACACCTTTAGACCACGAGGCTGTCCATCGGATGCCTTCGACAGTCGACTGGGGTGCTTGTACAATACGTCCGGCTTGGCAAGTACTGTACCTTACAGAATCGCAAGTACATGTACAAGGAGGATGCTGGCCAACGTCGACTGACGTCTCTGACTGATCCTAAAATTTGAGGAATCCACCCAGCAGCTGCAGCACGCGTAAAATGCCAGGTGCAGGAGCGTGCTCTTCATTCGTCGAGAGAGAGAGAGAAAGACATAGATAGAGAGAGAGAGAGAGAGAGCTGTTCATCACTGATGCTTCGGCTGCAGTACACGTTGATCCAGTACAGTACACGTTAAAGTACCATCAAAGACTTCGGACAATCGCGCGGACAGATTAGTCTCTGATTTCGGGGAGACTATTTGCACTAATAGCAATGCCACTCATACAGCAGAGTTGTTGACCGTGTTCACGTCAAACGAAATTGATCGCGAGTGAGTACTGTGCAAAGAATGGTTTTGTTGCAGTCAATTGCGGCTCTGGTCACAGACAGCTCTTCGGCCCGAAGTTCGGGCCTCCCTTGAATTGAGGAGCATCGTCGTCGTTGTCCTCATTCGCTCGGTCACCGCACCCCTCGTCACGACGAGTCATATACTGTAGCTAATCTGCACCGAAGATTGAGCTTGCAAAGTGTGTCTTGTGACACCGAAGCCTTCCTGTCACGTCAATACAAATACGTTTGGCTTCAGGTTGGTGATCGCCAGGACCCTCGTTGGAATCTTTCTGGAAGCTGAATAGAGTGTACCGTTAAAGGTATGTAGTAGTGTAGGATAGGTTTCGTGTCCAGATCGTCGACGAAACGATGTGCGTCTCGCGTGTTGGTACCGGTATCTGATAAGGACTCAATTGACCGATGTGCGGGCTTTAGTCAAGATAATGGAGCGAATCTTGAAAACTCGACCTCGGTGAGATTCGCCTCATAATGTCCGCTAAGCGATCAAAGTATCAAAAGCCTGCGTCTACGGTAGACGTATATCTACGTACGCTTACTGCTGTGTCGAGTCGCTGCGATGCGGGCAACCAGGTGATGATTCCGCGCCGCACTTCGGGTCACTCGTTCAGACGTGAGCAATGGATGCAAAAGCGTTATTGCATTGGGTACATTCGTGTAGAAGAATGAAATTCGACGCCAAGAATGAACCCATGCACCAGGTAGAATTTCGTTCGCTGCTGGAAGCGTCCGTCGCCAGGAAGCTTGGTAATGCCAAAGTTGGCGTTGCAGTGCGCCACTGTATTCAAGATTCGAAATTTACCCAAAATTGGGTGAGCCTACTGTGCTGTGAGGCCTTCATTGTTAGAGAGAAACAACAGTGGTGGAGACAGCAATGCCGTATATCCGGAGTCGGTCGTGAGCTCGACTGCAATACAGCCTGAGGTAAACGGATCGGTCGGCGTGGGATGTTTTGCAAATACGTGCTACGGACGCAACGTATCTGGATAATGTAGCTCCCAGACGTTCACGAGAACACTGTACAAGAACACTGTACCGGTACTGTAGTCGCAACTTGCGAGTCGCAAGCGCAGTTGTCGGCTGCCATTTTCCACCAAATCGAAAGTCAAGCTGCCATCTTCTCATCTGCAAAGCTCCACCTTGAAGGCAGCAGCAGATCTCGACAGTAGCACGTCACGTGATCAGTACTACCGCACTGCCGCCACACTGATGTCAGTGCACTGGGCACAGCTTGCCTAACTGAGTGGCCGCCAAGCCCGTTGTAGCAGCAGCAGCAGACTCACGGCCAGCACGCCGCCGTCACACGTCTTCCTCCGCTGCTTCCGTCGCAGTCGCAGTCGCCGGCTGGTGCTTCTGGTGTCTGAGATGGCTTGAGCGTGGCGCTTCCGGCTCGGCGGCTGGCGTGCAACTCATCCCGTGATGATGACCAGAGTGGCCGCCGTCCGTCTCAACTGAAGACGCCACTTTTCCGTCAGCTCCGGCTAACCACAACCCGACACGGGGTTCGCTCCCCCGGAAGAGTGACGTGACGAAGAAAGAATCTCGCGACCAGCCACCCATCCAAACCTTCTTTCAGCTGGCGCTGGCCAGATTCGTGTCGAAATGGAGTTCTCTCTTTGAGTGCCTCGCATCGACAGTAAATCGTCTCGGTCCACGCTCTAAGCGCCACCAAAGCCATCTTCGAATCCGTCCGCGTCGATAGAGCCCTCACTTGCTTCGTTAAACGCTTCCGTTCCCGTGTTATCGGCGTGATTCTACCGCGTTCCATTCCCATCTGAATCTTCAGAGAATCTTTAGCGGCACCACGGCGCCCCATCCTTGCGCCTGCAGAACTGAGTGTCAACAAGAGCTCCCCAGTCACGCCTAACAACATTAGGTACAACTGCACTGGGCGTGGTCGGGTCTGCGAGTCGAGTCTTGCGTGCGCCGACTTGGGAAGCTGAAGGCACCGACAGTGAGAGTGAACTCACAGCAGCCGCCCTGTCAGCAGCTGCGCGGCCGTGTGTGTGTGTGAGTGAGTGAGTGGAATCACGGCCCAGTACAGAGCCAACTCACTCAACAGTCTCTTCCTCTTCCGCTTGCTGCTCTCTTCGCCAGCGGGTCGGTCCGTCATTCGCTTCGCTACAGTACGTCTGCCTCCGCTGCCACCGAACGCTTCGGACAGTGCGGCACTGAATCTCCAGCGACGCGCGCGGGATTCGCCGCCACAATGGAAGAATCGAATCTCCCCCGCACCAGTCGCGCCCCCAGCCGCGCACCCGCAGCCACCATCCCGCCCCAAGCCGATCCTCCCGCCGCCGCCCTCGGGGTCCTCGGCGTGGCGCAGGTCGCCTCGAGAGCCAAGGCTGCCTCTGCTGCCGCCCTCGAGTCGCCCGTGTCCGCCGACTCGCTGCTGGACGACGAGCGCCTCGGTGGCGCCGTGTCCTCGGCCTCGGCGTCCTCCGCGACCGCGACGGCCAACGGCAAGGCCCAGCGCAAGTACGAGCGCAAGACCAAGCGCTTCGTCTGGCCTGACGAGCTTCATCGACTCTTCGTCGCCGCAATCTTCGACTGTGAGTTGTTTTCTTCGTTTAACCCATGAATCTCGAGTCTCGCTCACTGACTAACCCGCGTGTGTCGTCTGTCGTGTTGTCCTCCTCCAGTGGGTCTCAAGAATGCCTCTCCGAAAGCCCTCATGCCCGTACGTACGCTGTTGTCTCATACTATGAGTGGTATCCTGAAGCAAAGTCTCACGTTATCTCTGCGATGATTCGATCTAGTTCATGGCCATCGCTGCCAACTCCTCCGGCCTCACGACCGAGCACCTGAAGAGCCACCTGCAGAAGTACCGACTCAACTACGAGCGCTCTCGCGCCGAATTCCTCGAGTTCTATGACGAGACGGCTCAGCGCAACAACAAGCGGCGGCGACGCGCGAGTGGCGGGCGCGCGGCTGCCAGCAACAGCGGCGACCAGCAGACCATGTTCGTGTTCCCCATCCGCGCGCGTCGAGCGTCCGGTGGCAACTACGAAGCCCAGGATGAGAAAGCGGCGTCCAAGTCGGGTACATCAAACGCGGACGACGACGATGAAGAAGTTGGCGACGAGGAAGACGAAGACGACGATGTGGAAGACGACGACGAGCCAATGGAAGAAGCGCCGGTCCGCGCGAGACCTCCAGCGGCGGCTGGCCGGCGGCGGTCCGACTCGGACCGCTCGATGGGTTCTCGGCCAACGCCCTTCACGGACTCGTCTGCCGGTCTCCACCAAGCGTCCTCGGCGTTGTACTACCAACAGCTCCTTCAACAAGCCCACGCTGCGAGTCTTGGCAGTCCTCATGGCCACACTCCTCAGTCGCAGTCCCAATTGCAAGCCCAGTCGCAAGCTCAGCACCAGCGTCGGTCCAGCGATGCGGCTGAGCTGGGTCGCATGATGGCAGCAGCGGGGCAGTACAAGACACCGCAGATTGACCTTCTTGGTCTTGCCCAGCAGTACGCGTCCCAAGGTCTCCGCTTCCCAGGAACCAACGGCGGTCAGTTTGGCCCGTCGACCGCATCCGCGTCGGTGGCGTCTGCCACAGCAGCAGCAGCGGCTGCTGCAGCCGCGGCCGCAGCGAGTGGCGCGCCCCTGACGGACCCACAGTGGAACATCCTGGCGTCGCTCCTGTCGCCACACTTGGGTGGCATGCAGACGCCGTCGCTCGCTGGTCAGCCGCCTCGCCAACGCCACCTGACGGAAAACGATGCGTTCACGTTGGACGGCGGCGCCCACACACCAACGGGTGAGACCAGCGACCTGCAGATGCAGATGCACTTGGCTATGCAAGCTCAGATGAATCTCCATCGGCAAATGCTTACACGCAAGGTCGCTGTCTCTCAACACGCTCTCCACAACCAGCAGCAGAACGGACTCGGACACTTCCCACCTGCAGCCATGGCTGCTGAGTTGCAGCAACACCAGCATCACCAACAGCAGCAGTGGGCGGCCGCAGCTGCTGCGATGGAGCACCTCCCGCCCGCCCACGCCATGCGTCTGCAGCTCCTTCAGCAGCAACAGCAGCAACAACAACAACAACAAGCCCAGCAGTTCCATCACCACCACCAAGGCGGCCTCCAGCAGCAGCACCAACAACAGCAACGGTCTCAGTATCAGCAGCAGCCTCAGCACAACAACTTCCCTCCAAGCATACCGTCGGGTGCGTCGCTACCTCAGCACGCCATGCACATGGTTCCACAGACCGCAACCCTTACCACCACGAATACTGCGGTCGCGGCCTCATCCTCTGGTGCCACCGCTGTCTCTACTTCTGCTCCCTCAGCATCGTCCGTCGTCGAGTCTGTCGCCGCCGCAGCAGCGGTGCTCGAGGCCAGCAAGGCTCCTGTTGGACCAGCGGCCACAGCGGCTTCATCCGCCCCACAACCACCAGCGATGGGCAACGTGGCGGATATGAACCCGCTGGATATTTATCGATGGGAGCAAATGGACCTGCAGATGACTCTGGACGACGACAACGACGACGAAGAGGGCGACCTGTTCGGGTTCCTGCGGTCGTAAGTGCGCGTATAAGGCCGATGTATGTGTTGTGCAATAGAGAGAGAGAGAGGACCCGAGACCCAGCCGACGGTAGTGTGCGTCTTTCGTGGTATACTACGTAATAAAGCCCCAAACAACTACGAGATCGCTCTTCGTTGCATTGCGGCATCTCTTTCTACTCTCTCATGAGGCACTGGCCTTCTCCATCCCCTTGAGCTCTTTGTCTTTGTCTTGTTTGTTTGGTTTGATTCGCCTGCCTAATCACGGCTTCTCCATGTTCTCGTCCGTGCCGACTGGTGGCTTCTCGCCGTCTTTCAGGCCGCGAACGTACAGAACGTTGTTACAGCGGATCAGCACCTCGCCCAGGTTGCCTGCGCACTCGCCGTTGATGTACTCCTCCGTGTTAGCCAGCTGCAGGTTCATGTACGAGTCCACGGACACGAGGATGCCCTTGTACTCCATGCCCCACTTGAGGCGCGCGACCACAGGCTTGCCGGTGAGCCCCGCGAGGAACGGCTTCGGATTCAGAATCAGACCAGACTACACGCCACAAACGCACGCATAGGCACGTAAGTTAGCACACCATCAACCACATCCATGTATCAGGCGTCGAATACGGTATTCCCGTTCCGTCCTGCGACGCCCGCACGCACCATTTAGCTTGCGATTCCGTGGCGGCGCTTTTCGTTTCCTGTTGGAGATTGAACAGACCCACCCAGCCAATCTTTGCAGACCACGGCCTCGACTATTAGCCAATAGCCTCAACGAATGAATATTTATACCCAATCATCATTCTTCAAAATCGCTTGTTTCAGCCAATCCAGAGGGCACATTCTTACAATGAACAAACTCTATTGATCGACTCATCCAGCCTACTCTTCGTAGTAAAGCGGGATCACCTTGCTCTCGATTCGGCGCAGGAAGTCCTTCTGCGACTGCGAATCACGCACAAAGATGTTGACGATGGGGATGCCCGGGACCACGTACTTGGCGTGGCCCAGCAGCTGGCGGAGCTTGCAGAACGGCGAGATCTCGATCCAGTACGGCGTCTTGGCGTCGTGCTTCTGCTCGCGGTCCAGGCGACGCGCCTCCGCCTCGTCCGTCTCCTTCTCGCCACTGAGTCCCACGTGCCAGTCGGCCTCGTTCTCATACGGCAGCACCACTTCGGCAGGCGCGTAGATCACGAGGCGAGAGCCCACGTACTCCTTGTTGACGTCCCAGTCGGCGTACGGACCCTCTTCTGGGAACATGTTGGCCAGGTGCTCAATGAACATGTCGTTCTCCGTGAACACCTCCACGAAGTCGGTCGTGTTGTGCTGCTCGTACAGGAACAGCATCGGCCAGTACATCTGACGGGTCTCCAGGTCCACAGTCGCCGTGACTTCGTACTGCTTCACTCGCTCGTCGTCGATGACCGCGCGGCCGACCTTGACCTTGCGCTGCTCGCAGAGCTGGCGGAGCGTGTCCACGACGGCGCGGCGCTGCTTCTGCTTCCTCGCCTTAAGCTCTTCCTCTGCGCGCACCTCCAGCACCAGCACGTCGGCTTCCTTCTTGAGCTTGTTGAGCATCTTGCTCTCTGGATCCAGCTCCAGACCGGCCTTCAAGTAGCGCAGCGCGTCGTCCGCACGGCGCAGCATCACACTCGCCTTGGCGCCGCGGAAGTACGCCTTAACATTCTTGGCGTCGTACTTGAGCGATCGCGCGGCGTCCGAGCGGCAGCTGCTGTAGTTCTTGAGCTCCAAGTGCACGGCCGCGCGGTTACTGAGGATCTGCGACGTGAGCGCCGGCATGTCGATCTCCGGACTCTTCTCCTCCTCGGGCAGCTCCAGTCCCTTGAGCGCGTACGCCAGCGCATCCGAGTAATACTGCAGCGCGTTCTGGTAGTACGGGCGGTGGCGCTTGGCGTCCTTGAACATCTCGTTGCCCTTGTTCTTCCAGTGCAGCGCCAACGTCTCGGCCGTCTCGCCCTCTTCGATCAGCGCCTGGATGGCGTCCACCATGACGTCGCCCTCGACCAAGTGGTCCTCGAACAGCGACATGTCGGGCAGCTCATCCATGTAGCGCTGGCGCTCGGCCGGGTCCCACAGCTTGTCCTCGTCGTACTCGATCTCCACCATGGCGTTCGCTTCGCTTCGCTTCCTTCTTCGTGAGCTTCGGTAGCTCCTCGACAACTTGCCTTTCTAGGTTTTCTGGTGGCCAAATCATTGGGTTGGAACCGGCGATCCGAATTTACGATCAACTAGGAACCTTATTTTAGGACCATCCTGGTTTAGCCCCAAAAGGGCGCTGTGGAGGTGGAGCCAATCAAAGTGAAGTTCGGACTCGAAAAGAGACATCACGCAGAGCAATGGACGCGACGATGGTGGCGACGGCGGCGACCGACAGACAGTTAATGACGGCGAGCGCCATGGACATGGAGCCCAAGCAGCAGCAACCGCAGCCGCAGAAGGACCAAGAGGAGGCCGTGATGCTGGTGGAGGTGAAGAAGCGCTCGCTGGACTACGAGCCAGTGGTGCGTTGCGGCATGTGCGACGCACTCGAGGTCAAGTACCGGTGTCCGCGCTGCGAGCGCATCACATGCTCGCTCGCGTGCTGCCTCGCGCACAAGAAAGAGGTATGAGTGTATGCGTGATTGTGTCGCGGTGTGAAGATGGTGAGATGCTGACGAATGCGCTTTCGGTTAAGTTTGACTGCAATGGGAAGCGCGACCGCACCAAGTACATCCCGACCAAGCAGTTCACGGACTCGGACCTCTCCAGTGGTATGTGGCCAAGGCTTGAGCCTCTAGGATCTCTCGTAGCATTTGCTGACCAAGCGCTTGGTGATTGTAGACTTCTTCTTCTTGGAGGAAGTCACGCGATCGACTAGTACCGCCGCGCGGTCGCGGACGCAACTTGGCGTGAACGTCAAGCGCTACGGACCGAACAAGCCACAGCCAAAGAAGCGCCGCGTCGGTGCGGCCGAGCCCGCGAACGCGACTCTTGCGCATGGTGCTGTCGTGAATCCCCACGTTCCAGCCGACTGGCTGACGCGATTCCCCGTGGCGTTTCAACTGCTCGTGACCCACGCAGCTAAGCGTGGCGTGGCACTGACGCTGCTGGCGCCTGGGATGAGCAAGCGCGTCCGCAACACATCGTACATGAACACAAAGGAGTCCAAGCTCTTTTGGCGCGTCGAATGGAGCTTCCCAGGTGCGGAGGTGGCTGTGTCGCTCGCCGAAGAGCGAGCGGATGACGCGCTCACGCCTTTTGAGTTGCTCGACAAATACCTCGAGCGCCGTCCGGTACGCTCACGCCTGCTTGTGGTATATTGTGAATGGGGCAACAAACTGATTGTCCTTCTATTGGATCCATAGGAAAACACAAGTCTGCGAAACAAGCTCAAGAAGTACGCGACGCCAACGTGGCGCAGCGACGTTGCCTTGCTGCTACGCAAGGAGTTCACAGCCACGTCCAAGCCGCAGTACTACCGACTGGACGGCAACCTCAGTCTCGAAAGTAACCTCAAGCGCAAGGCTGTGGTCGAGTTTCCGGTGATCACAGTCGTGGCTGCTGATGAGCTGGCCCAGTACGCGATCGTGAACGACCTGATCGAGATCGTCGACATTCCGGCGGCTACTGAGACGGAGCTCCACGTCTTGGAAGCTGCCGAGGAGGACGAAGGCGTCGCAGAAGAAGATGGACATGGAGAAGGTGACGATGTAGAAGAAGACCCCGTGCTGGATGCCATCCTAGAAGACGCAGAGATCGGCCACGGCATCGGATCGAGCCAAGACGATGCTGTCGACGAAGAGATGCTGGAAGATGCCGTGTAGTGTGGACCACACTAGCCGTTACAAATAGAGACCGTAACCCAGTTAAATTACCGATAAATTCCCTCTCAGACTGTGTAACCCTTTGGCAAGTACTGTGGACCCACCTGTTACAGGCCTCTTCCCACTTGTGGCCACTCACTCGACGGCGCAACGCGAGCGGATCAATTCGCGGCAGCAATAAAGACGACGATGTTCAGCCTCCACGCTCTGCGCCAGGCGCTGCCTGCGGTGGCCTCGCGCGCGTCCGCGACTACGACGCTGCGTCCGGCCCACGCGGCCTTCGCCAGCACGCTGTCGCTCATCCCGACGGACGGCATCCGCCTCAACACGCTGCGCGACAACGACGGCGCGCACAAGCGCGGCAAGCGTCTCGGTCGTGGTATCGGCTCAGGCAAGGGCAAGACCTGTGGCCGTGGCCACAAGGGCCAGAAGGCTCGCGCCGGCGGCAAGTCGGGCCGTGGACCAGGCTTCGAGGGCGGCCAGACGCCGATCTACCAGCGCGTGCCGAAGCGCGGCTTCAACAACAACTTCGCGACGCCGATGGAGTCGGTGAACTTGGACCAGGTGCAGCTCTTCGTGGACATGGGCCGTCTCGACGCCAGCAAGACCATCACTATCAAGGACCTCGTGGACTGCGGCATGGTCACGTGCTCGCGCGTCAAGCACGGCATCAAGCTCCTCGGCCGCGTACGTGTTTCCCATTGGTCTTGTGCAATTGTATTTACAGGTCGTTTCTAACGTGAATGTTGTTGGTTTCTCATACAGGGCACGGAGCACCTCACCACGCCTCTGGACATCGAAGTCTCGCAGGCCTCGCAGTCGGCGATCGAGGCCGTCGAGGCTGTGGGCGGCAGCATCAAGACGGTGTACCACAACCGACTGGGTCTGCGCGCGCTCCTCAAGCCGCACAAGTTCGAGACGCTGCCGCAGAACGCGCGTCCAAACCCGAAGAAGATGACGTACTACACGGACTACGAGAAGCGTGGCTACTTGTCGCCGGAGATCCAGGCCAAGAAGGCGCTGGCCTCGGGCTCGGACTAAGTAGCGAATGCGAGGAAGGGACGTTGACGACTAGCACAATAGAAATGAACAGCTCGTTCTCACCACACAAATCTCTCTTCAGAACACGCGCGCGTGGTTGCCTCTTCGTGCAACAGTGTCGCCCAGCAACTGGCCCTGCGTGACAGTTGCGTCAGTCGACTGTGCGATCACGACGACCACCGTCAAAAATCACCTGTCGTGGCTTGAGCACGTGCATCAGTAGCATGGAGAAGCAGGAAATCACAGTGAAGGTGATCATGATCGCAGCGACTGCGGACCGCGCGACGGCAACCTGGTTGTATTGCTATCACGCACACAATGTCAGGGTGCGGAAGCAGCAAAGCACCGCATTCCGCCCACTTACGGTTGCTTTGACGGCCGACTCGGTCGGACTGTCGACTCGCACTGTGGCGAAGAACAACGTCGTACCGCCGACGATCACGACGACTGGGATGAGAAAGCGACTACAACCGAATACACAATGTGAGCAGTGCTCAGTGGATTGATTGATGCGTTCATGAACCACCACATACGTTTTCTGCTGGGCTGAATATCCGACGATGCAGACGGCGACGCAGACCACCGCCAGTACGATCACCGCCACGAGACCAGGCCCCAGTCCGAGCACTAGTGATGAGGAGCTAGTAGACGCCGCATAGGCCCTGCCGATACTAGACCAAGCCGCCACAGCACTCCATAGCCATCGTGATATTTGATCGGATCGCGGCATCTTGCGTGTGTCATTCTCCCGACCCTTCACTGCAACATGCAGCCATCTCACGTGATGCAATCGATACAATTGGTTGAAAATGTCCGTAAGTACGCGCGATTGGCTATAATAGGCGTCGTCATCTTTCCGCAGGGGGGGGGGGG
>JAADXB010000355.1:0-14972 GCA_023337495.1 Pythium diclinum | reverse complement strand
TGTGAACCCAGGCCAGTTGTGCAAGGGCGAGTCCGGTGGCACGTTCGCCGCCATCACGGTGCTGCCCCTCACGGCTGAGAAGATCGCGGCTGTGGCCTCGGACGAGGCCCCACACTACGTGCCTGACCGGACGATCGTCGACATCAAGCGCATTTAGATACTGTAGACAAGGAAGGAAACACATGAGTGGAATAGGAGGAAGTGTTGGCTGCCCATGGTTGTCAAAAACGAGGAGATCTGGGCAAAAGTGTAGCCATGTGGAGCTGTCTACTGCTTTATGGTATTGAGTAACTCAATTCAATTTTGAATCGGAGAGTTTGGAATCGCGACTGGGTTTCTTTCGAAACTTGGCGGGAAGCGTAGGAATCGCAGTGGAACGTCGCGATCATCGACTCAGCACTCCGAAATGAACAGCCACGCCACGCATGAGGCCGATCGCTTGGGCCAAAGCGGCAGGTCGTTCGCTGTGAGCAGCGCGAGCGTGAGCAATCGATGGGACGGTCTACTCACCACAGAAGACCTGGCTGGCGGCAGCGGCGCCGCGAGAAGGTACGGAGTCTTGGAACTTTTGTTGGAAGACTGAATGGTCACTGACGTCCTTTGATGTGATGCCAGTCCCGATGCGTTCCATGTTGATAAAGACGAGCTGCTGCAGCAGATCAAGAGCAGCTTCCAGTTGGAGACGAGCTCATTTCGCAGCCGCATCTTGGAGGCGACGGATGAAGCGGCTCGCGCACGCGATAGAATCCACGACGTGCAGAATGAGATGCTGCGGCTTCGTAAGAAATGTTTCAAACTCCAGAAGATGCTGCAAGAACGCGACGCAACGATTGGGGCGCTGCAAGAGCAGCAGGAGCTCAAGTTGCCGATGCTCATGCAGGAAACGATGCGGAGTCTGCATAACAACCAGACGGAGGAAGACGATCGACCGTTGCAGCGCTCGTCCGTCCATCGCAATCGCCACCAGCGGTCGATTATCCAAGAACAAGTGGATGAAAGAGTCCACGAGTATGAGAAGCAGGTGCGTAAAGATACAGCACACTGACTGAGGCCTGGGGTCGATGCTGACACTGTGGTGGAGTTGTAGATCTCGCGACTGTACGAAGAGCTCCACCACGAGAAAGAGAAAAACGAGATGCTGCGCGAGAGCTTGAAAGAGCAGAAGCACGCCAAGGCGAAGCTCATGAAGGCCTGCAAGTTCGCGAAGCGTGAGATTGAAGCTCTGAAGGAGAGCGACCTGAGCCACTTACTGGAGGACATGGAGATCAAGTGTCGCGAACTGGAGCTGCGGAACGCCACTTTGCACGACGATCTCGAGCATGAGCGGACACAGGTACCAGAAGAGAGTGCAGCGTGATGGCGATGTCTTCTTGTAGCTGACCGCTGTATGATGGATGTTTTACTAGGCAACGAATGCTCGGGTGGAGCTGGATGCGATAGAAGAAGAGCTGGAGGCACGGCGCCAAGACTCGAGCGACTGGGCCGGTAAGTCTATGAAAACAGGCAATGCTCATCTGTATGTAGCTCTAACGAGTGCTGTTGAACTACAGCTCGACTTGAGGCCAAGCAGCGAGAAATTGAGCGGCTTCGCGCGCAAGTCCACGAGCAGCAAAGCGAACTAGAGACTTTCCAGCAGGACTACGACATCGTCGCGAGCCGAACAGCTCCACGAGAAACCGCTGATGCCCATGTTGAGCTTCAGCAAGAGGTATGTGGCAGTTGGGGATCATCTTTCTGACGGCACCATTAACAAAGACCTCGTTCTACGTCAGTGTGATCTGCTTATGCGAGCTCTCCATCGCGAGAGAGCCCACGTTGCGGATCTCGAGGACCGCCTTCGCTCACAGGCAAGCCAGGACCGACTGCATCGAAGTGTAGCCACGAGTCGTGAATCGGACAGCAGTGATGAGTCCCAGCAGACCATTCGGCACGAGGTGCGTCGTTGTTTACCCACGTCCTCGTTGAATGTACCCACGTCTGTCTACTCAAACACTAACCCACCGCAATGGCCTGTCTTCCATTGCTCTAGATCGGATCGGTTCGCGATAAGATCAAGCGACTACACAGCCGACTGATCGAGTACACGGAGACCCAGGGGCTCAGCGGCTCCTCTGGCCCTCGAAGCTTCAGCAGTAGCCGCCGACTGGATGAGCGACGCTTCGAGACGGCGCTGGATCTCGACGCAAGAGCATCGGACGCTTCGGGAGCAAGGCAGGCATTGAGCCAGTGCAGTAGCGAACTAGACGCCATGCAACGTCTCATGGAAGAGGCCTTTGCGCGCGCACTGGGCAACAACTGTGCCATGCAATAAATAATTGGAATGGATACAGTGGCGTCGAGGAGCTCACAAAAAGGATCCGGACGGCTTCTTGAAGTGCCACCGCGTGCCTGGAACGCGTGGGGAACGCGGCTTCTAGTCCCAGTATCAGACGATCACCTCATGGCCGTGAACAGTCGATTTCGGTCCATCCGGGCAACTTGCTTTACCGCAATTGGGTACGAATGCGGCGACCTCTGGGGACGCTTCATAATGGATTCTTCGTTGCCTTTCCAGCGTGGAATTTGCGGCACGCGATTCGCCATATGAAATGTCAGAGGGCTGCGGCAGAGACAATTTGATCAGTATCTGATCCTAAACGTACCTATACGGATCTTCATATTTAGTATTAGAGGTAAATCACACCAAATTCATGATGGGGAAGCCAGTTCTGTTGGTTTTTGCGGGAGCAGGTGACCAAGCGACATTTCATATGGCACTCCGAGAACAAGTATCCCTCTACAACACTTTATGGTTTGTGATAATCGAAAATATCAAATCAGTCTCAAATCAGGCTGTGAAACTGGATAAGCGAACTTTACGCCTTCTTGATGATTGTGCGTGGGTTGGTTCGCCTGGTTCAGCGAGGTTTTATCTTTCTCACCCAGCGGCGGAGAGCGCGTGAGGTTAAATCAGTGTTGGCATTTTCTGCCCAAGGAATCCTTCGAAGCGAAATGGCAGTCGGCCCCTCCCTACACACACGCAGTCGTAGTCATTCGGCAATTCGACTTGGATCTCACGAAGACGACAAGCAGAGAAAATGGTGTTTAAGCGTGGAGTTGCTCTGCTTGCGATCGCCGCCGCGGCGGCTCTGGTGTCCACGGATGCCGCGCCGATCAAGGTCCACACGGACCTGAAGAACCCGGTCGTGAAGGACGTGAAGACGGACCACGGCAAGCTCATCTTGACGCTCCAGGAAGGCGCGACGATCAAGAAGAACAAGCACGCCGTGAAGCACCACGACGAGAAGAAGAAGAAGCATCACGACGCGGTCAAGCACACGGATGTGAAGAAGATCGACGTGAAGAAGCCGACTTCGGTCAAGGTCCAGAAGAAGAAGGACCAGCACAAGAAGCACCCAGAGGCGAAGAAGCCTGCCGTGAAGAAGCACGACGCGAAGAAGGCTGCGCACAAGCAGGTGTCCGAGGAGAAGAAGGACAACGGCGAGGTCATCCGCAAGTACGCGCACGGCCAGGTCCGTGTGATGGCGAAGAACCAGCCAGCGGCCGACGCCAAGACGGACGCCAAGCACAAGAAGCACGCGAAGAAGGTCGTGGCCAAGCAGGTGGAGACCGAGGACGAGGAGACCACGGAGGAGGGTGACTCGGACGAGGAGGCCGACGTCGACCTCAAGGTGGGTGAGTCGGTGACTGTCGAGTTCGGCAACCACACCGTCGGCCTGGAGCTGCTCGTGAACGGCAGCCTTGTGCTGACGACCGATGACGAGACCTACGTGCTGCCAAAGGCCGACTCGATCGACCTGACGATCGATGACTCGGACGACGACAGCGACGACTCGGGATCGACCGACGACGACGTCTCCGCCTCGGCCGTCGGCAGCACCGCCGGTAGCGCCCCTGCCGGTGAGGTCACCTTCCTCGGCGAAGTGGAGGGTGAGGCCTCGCTGGTCGCCAAGAAGTTCACGGAGCTGGCCACCAAGATGACCGGCAACGGCAAGTTCTTCTCGAAGGAGGCCGCCCCAGTCATCTTCGTCGGTGGCTGCATCGGTGCGCTCGCCGCCATCGTCGGTATCGCCGCCATCGCCATCGGCCGCTCGCGTGACAACGCCGCCGCCGCGGACCCGTCGTCGGTGCTCGCCGACGCCACCGAGGACGTGGAGGCCGATGTGGAGGCCGCTGCTGCCTCGACGGAAGAGGAGAGCTCGGAGGACGCTGCTGCCGATGAGACCCAGTCGCTGTCCAGCTCGGACTCGGAGTCGGAGACCGAGGAAGATGCGGAGGAAGGCAAGTTCGAGAACAACGTGGTCTCGGTCTAAGAAGCTAGGCTGCTTTGCTAACGTTGTCATGAGTGCGTGCGTGCATTCCCGCCTTTCCTTTTGATTTATATTTCTTTTCATCGTATCCTACTCCTCTTTTGTTGTCCTTTTCACATCTTCTTGAGTGTTGTATGTGTCCACTGAGTCAATGGCTACGGCGTGGAGGTCCGTCATGATGATCACCAAGGCGGCCGGTGATGGTGCTTGGTGGTCTGTCGCGGCCCATTTTCAGAACCAGTCCGTCCGACTCGAAAACGAAAAAGCGTCGTCTCTCTCCCGTTGGTTGGTCGACTACCTCTATGAATGGATACTTTGCTTCACGACGTCGCAACAGCATCTGATATCTCCTGTTCCATCTCCCCTTCGGAACTGAACTAATCCCAAAATCAATACTACACTAGTATATCGTCTCTGAGGGGCGTCTGGGTCAGCGGCGACCGCGTCGCGTTGGGCATTGAGCAGTGAGGTGGCACCCAATTCCACCTGAGCTGTTGGCCAAATCGGGGCACGCGTAACGCCACCACCGGACTATTTCCCGACGCCCGCTGCTGGAGCTGCTGCACGCGGAGCGCTATAACCAGAAGCCTTCTGCTCACAGACGCCAGAGAACACGAGAGATTAAAGCTACCAGTACGTAGGTACAGCCATGGCGAGCGACGATCTGTGGATATTCGGCGTGTCGCTGTCGCTGGCGGCCACGCTGTTCGGCACGCTGGGCAAGGTCTTCCTCAAGCTCGCGCACACGTCGCCCAATGCGACGACCGTGAAGCTGGCGGCGACGGTCTGCGTGTTCCTGCTGAATCCGATCTTCGATGCCATGAGCTACGCGTATGCCGCGCAGGTACGAGCGACGCTACGCTGGACGCGAGAGGCGAATGCAAGCTGACTGATATCCTCTTTGTCTGTGACTGAGTAGTCGATATTGGCACCGATGGCCGGTTGCAGTGTCGTGTGGAACATCGTGCTGGCGCCGTACGTGCTGGGCGAGAAGCTGTCGATTCATGACCTCAAGGGCTCGGCCGTCATCGTGCTTGGGTGTGCCATGGTCGGCCTCTCAGGCAGCCACGTGACTCCACACCACTCGAGCGAGGAGATCTACGCGCTCTTCACCAGCCGAGTATTCATCTACTACGCCTTCCTCGCCAGCGGCGCCGGCGCCTGGGTGCGTTAGAGCGCTTGATTCGATGAGATGCGATCCGTTTTGCTGGCAGGAATCTGACTTGTTGTGTTGATGTTGTAGCTCACGTGGGTGATCTGTACATTCGACCGCCGAAGCGCGTCACGACGCTTCGCCTACGGTGCTTTGTCTGGTCTCGTCGGTGGAAACCTGTACTTTCTCAAGGTGAGCTACATGAGCTTTGGTCCTGTATTGGCTTGCTTGGCTCATGTTTGTGCGATTCTCTACTGTTTGCAGTCCTCTGTGGAACTGCTCGGTGAAGGCGGTGCAGTCTGGGCGCGTGTCGAGACGTACATCATCATTGCTGCTGCGCTTTCGTCTGCTGGTGGTGGTATCTACGTGCTGGACCAAGGACTGAAAGACTATGAGGCCATCTACCTGGTCGCGATCTACGAGGCGTTCCTCATCATCATCGGATCGATCTCGGGCATGATCTTCTTCCACGAGACCACCGGCATGGACGCGTGGTGGCAAAAGTGTTTATACCCGCTCAGCATCATCACCACTGTCGCGGGCGTGATCATCCTGTCGGAGAAGCACAAGAGCGGAGATGCCGTGGAAGACTTGAAGAGAAAGTCCCAGGAGGAAGGACTCCCGCTCATGAACGGCAAGGCGCCTTCACACGGAGCGGTCGACGTCGTGTGATAACAGAACCCACCATTGCAACCCCTACTACGCGACTCGCTGTGAGATTAGAGCATTTCTCCCATCGATGGCCGCGCAATATCAACCAAATGACAAGATAATCCATCCATACAAACGAAATAACTCATGCATTCGCACTGCGGTGTTTCTTTCCTATAAAAGCTAATAGCTAGGCATTGACTGTAGTTGTCTATCAACAGCAGCCCGTCGCAGGCGCCTGAGGGTCCGCTGGGTAGTACATGCCGGCAGCCTTGAGCTTGCGGTTGATCACGAAGGTCACGCCGAAGATACCAGCGATCAGCGTCGCCACGAAGCCCACAATCACCTTCACAGTCTCGTTGTAGGCCTCCTCGGCCTTAATCGCAGCCGCGGCTTCCTTCTGCGCACGGCTCTGCTTCTTGGCCTTCTTCTTCTTTGGCTTCGACTCCTTGGCCTTCTCCTCCTTCTTCTCCTTTGGTCCTTCCTTCTCGCGCTGAATGTGGCGCTGGATCTTGCGGCCCAGCTCGTTGCGGCAGCGTGGCGACAGACTCTCTGGGTCCGTTGGGTTGGCCTCAACCTCCTTCTGGCACTTGTTCGAGAGCTTCTCAAAGATCTTGGCGAACGCCTCGGCGGAAAGGTTTGGCTGCTCGCCTGGCGAGGCGGCGTCCACAGTTTCTTCACGGACTTCGTCCGACTTCTTGGCCTTGGCAGCGACAGGCTCAACGCTCAGCAGCACCAGCGCAACAAGCGCCAGCAGCACGAGGAATCGACGCATATTGGAGGATGGATTCACACGGAGACGGATTCGGAACTGACGCCTTACCTCGGTGTGCAGCTCAACGTGTCAGCAGCTCATGCCAAGTGTCAGCGGTGCGAACTTACTGAACCGTTTCACTAAGTGCGCATACCCATTGGAATCGTAACCTCGTTTCGACCAGTTCTAGCCAGTGTAACCCTGCTGTTTCGAGCCAGGGTTATTTATATCCACTTTTGAGAAACACCGGCCTGTCGGCTGGGTGAGTGAACCCTCCCAAGTGAGAAGAGCAAAAAGCCCTGCGAGGTCTGCATCCGAAGACCGCACGCCGCCGCCGCTGTACACGACACCAGACGCCATGACGTCGATCTTTGATGGCTACGATGAGGAGTACCGTGCGCTGGCTAGCGACATCTCCAAGAAGATCAGCGAAGTCGCGACGTACGAGGACGAACAGGGTGCGTAGTTGTGAGCTCCTCACGGAAAGGCGGTTCAAATATGGAGAATGGAGGCTCACGAATGGGCTGTTATGCTGTGCTGTAGACAAGAAGAAGTCCAGCATCGTGCACATCGGTGGGCTACTGACGCAGGCCAGCCAACTGGTGAGTTGTAGTGTTCATGGTGGAGGCTATGAGGCTGCCGGGCGAGTCTTTTTTCTAAATGTAGTGGTGTGGTGGTGACTCAGATCCAGCAAATGGAGCTCGAAGTGCGCAGTCTGGATACGGCGACGCGCCGAGAGCTGAGCAAGAAGGTGGACCAGTACAAGAAGAGCCTCGCGTCGCTTGCCGAGGACCACAAGAAGATCAAGGAGAAGGAGGAGCGAGAAGGGCTTTTCGGCGACCGTGACGATCTGGCCATGTCGTCGGCAGACCACCGCAACCGCATGAAGGCGGCCACAGACAAGTACGTTATTGCGAGCAGCTATTTACTATTACTATGGTGCTGACGTACTTGTTTTCTTGTAGGATGAAGGGCACAACGGACAAGCTGGACGCCGCACGGAGAACAGTGGCGGAGACGGAGGAAGTTGGTGAGTCATGGTGATGATATTGGCCCAGTGGACTCGTTTGGGCGTGGTTAACTGACTGTGTGTGTCTAATCTACTGCAGCGCTGGCGATCACGGACGAGCTGGGCCGCAACCGCGAGAAGATCCAGTCGGCGCACAACAAGGTCAAGAGCGTCAACGACATGGCGCGTCGCGGCGGCAACATCGTGGGCCGCATGTCGGCGCGCGACAAGCGACAACAGCGTGCGTTGACCTTTGCTGCGTGCTTTATCGGCCTCGCGATCATCCTCGTGATTTACTTTGGCATCTTCAAAAAGTAATCTAGAGACGACTGTCAGTCCGTCCGTGACCAGCCACCACCACAGAGGAGTAAGTTGGTTGGAGACACTAGACCTACGTTCGTATTTTGCCCGTGAATTGACACTGAAAAAAGAGAGTTTGCTGCATTTTGCATCACTACGTTATCACACAGAGCCCTTTGTCGCATCAGCTCACACGGCGAAGCGTTCGTTCGTCTCCTGCTTAAGTGACAGTTCTTCCGCGACAGCAGTCGGAAGCTTCGCGACGCGAGCCGAGTCTCCGAAGTGGTCGTCGCGGAAGGATTTTGCCTGGAGCCGACCGCGTTTCATGATGGAAATCGGCGCGTAGCCGTTGTGGAAGCGACGTCGCTGATGGAAAAGCAGCCCAATCGACACTGTGGCTGACGCAGCCACAGCAAAAATACCAAAAGGAGAGCGTGTGAAGGCTTTCGAGTCGGTGGCTGACTCGGCAGGGAGAGTGTTGAAGATACCGATGGCCAGGTTGCTGCCGAAGAAGCGACCGCTCTTGTACTCTTCCACGATCTGAGCACGGTCCTCCTCTGCAGTGCCAAAATGTCAGTCTACAAGACGCTACGCTAGATAAAGATGCGCGAGACAACTGTACCCGGTAGAGCGTGGTGCTTGAATCCATCCAGCGTCCATTGAGCTGGTCTCTCTTCTCGCAGGAGGATGCTGTAGAGCTCCACCTGGGTCATGTCGAATGTGCATTTGCGACTGCTACAGTACCAGCAAACGCATTAGGACCTGTCCACTTCAACAGCACAGCCCATAAGACGATACGTGCCTGCCACTGCCAGTCTCCTTGTGGGTAGAAGCCGCGGGCGATGCCTCACAGTGGTCGATAGGCGCGAGCTGCAGCAGCATGGCGATGGTGGTGTCGTTGGTGAGCTTGGCCTTGGACTCGGTCGCCGACACGACGCTCACGGGATGGAAAACGCTTTTCGTGGGCAAATTGAGCTGCTCATTGAGCTTGTCGACGCCGACGACACACGCTGCGTACACGATCCCACAGCCGCCGATCGTCGGAAGCTGGCTAATCTCCACGCCGAGACACTCGTTGAACTCGGCGGCCGTGCCGTCAATGCACGCGGCTGCGCTGAGCAGCGACACCAGTGAGAGACCCACTGCCCACTGCATTGTGGTTGAGATATGTGAGGAGCTCTGAGGCGGATCCACGGTTCGTGGCTATGACAAGCACACAAGACTCCCACAGATCTCCATTTTTGATGGCGACGCTTCATTCGAACTGGATTCATAACTGCAACGTGTCGGTTTCTAACATTTTGGTCTGAAGTGGCTACAGTTGTTCCTCCGTTACTCGAGTTTTTCGTAGCCGCGGTCGAAGATGCGGTGTTGGACGTACACCATGAAGAAGAAGGACCGTCGGAACACGGCCACTAGTATCCACAGTGACGCCAACGCGATACTGACCATACCCCCAGCCAATAGGCCGACAAATCCGATCATGGCGAGCCGTCTCAAGGCGACGAACAGAGGGAAACTTTCGTTGATGGGTCGGCACGTCCGCGCTGAGTCTTCGCTTGCATGCTCCGCGTAATGCGACGTGAACGTGTGCTGTAGCTTGATATCGCCGTCCTCGCCTCGTACGTTCACTGTAGCTTTGGGCAGCGGGGTCGCTTCCCAGTCGAACACAATCTCTCCGAAGTTTAGGAATCCGTAGACGTCCTGGCGTCGCGATCGAAATTCCGCAGGAAGAATGAGGTTGCTTGCTCGAAAGATGAGCGAATCAAACGCGCCCGCGCCACCCTACGATAGTAGAGGCTCCAGTCAGTATTGGACATCCTCCAGAAGCTCATAGGACTTCGAACGTACCCATCTATGGGTCATGCCGGAGCTCGTGATCTCCGTGAGGACGGTAGTGTGCGCGTCACACTGGACTTGATTGATCTCAGCATAATGGACATCACCGCTATAGATGAGGAATAGTGAGGTCAGACGTGCAGTGCTGCATAACAAGCCCACAAATAACGAACCTCAGCAGAATGACGCCTTTAACGTTGGCGTTCAAGACCAGATTGATGAGACGCTGTCGCTGTTCAGGGAAGCGGTTCCAGTTTTCGCCTTGAAACACGCGGTCTTGTGGTAATATTTGGACTCCAGACACGATGACGTTGAATGCAGCGGATGACGACCTGAGCTCTTGCTCGAGCCACGCCCACTGGGTCTCTCCAAGAAAGTTCCCTTCTTTGGCGTCGTATGAATCCTTGTTGTACCTGGCAATCAACCAAAGCGTCAGAACATACAAACGCACACAATTGTACCATCCTTGAGGTGGGAGTGGCTACTCACCTCACGTCGAGTAGGATGAACTTGACAGTCTGATCGCCAGATCCAACGGTGTAAGACGCGTACACGCCGTCTTGACTCCGCCTGGGCGAATCGCTGGCCTCCCCCAAGAAATCGAGGAAGATCTGCCGACTCTGCTGTCGATACGGGTAGTGTTTGCCTCCGTCATTGATACCTGATGAACGCAATCACATTAGGATGATCGTATCTGTTGCCTGTGAACGATCTCAAGTCTCAACTCACCGTAGTCATGGTCGTCCCAAACGCCGATGACAGGCACGCGCTGCACGAGCGACGAATACCCAGGGTTCGTCATCTGCAAGCTACATCCAATAATCAGTCATCAGATGTGTCTGCAAATTCACGGACAGCAGTCGCGACTCACGCGTATTTGGCTTCGAGCATCGCCGGCGGCGCGTCTTGATAGACTCGAAATGGAGAGAAGTACGACTTCCGTTCCTTGTAATCTCCGTAGATCTGCATCATTCCATGCAATACAACCATTACACATTAGCTCGCCGTATAATCAAGATGCTAACTCCAATGTGACGCACCGCATCGCCCGTCCAGATCCAGAGCTGCGGGTCACGCTCCAGCACGAGGGGCCACAGCGGCTGCTCCATCGACTGGTCATTGCACGAGCCGAATGCCACACGCTGCAGTGGAAGTCGTAGCGTGTCCACTGGTGGCTGGGCTGATACAGTATCACTATAGCTAGCTGTAGACGCGGCCAGCGCGAGCGCCGTCGCCCACCTCATGGCATGCATCGTACGTAAAATGCAATGTGGCGGCACTTTTCGGTTGAAGGTCTCATTTAAGCATATTTTCAGCCAATAAAACACATTTTGGCGGAATTATGACCAATGAGTGGACGACCACACCCGTTGACGCCTCCGCCATTGTTATCCCGTCAACTTTTCAACGGAGACCATGGTCATGATGAAGCCGCTGCGCAAGGATGGCGACGTGATCGCGCTGGGCATCGAAGGCAGCGCGAACAAGCTGGGCGTGGGCATCATCCGCTACCGCCAGGACGGCGAGACGGAGATCCTGTCGAACCCGCGCAAGACCTACATCACGCCGCCAGGCCAGGGCTTCTTGCCGCGCGAGACGGCATGGCACCATCAGAACCACGCCGTGGGCATCGTCCGCGCGGCGCTGCTCGAGGCCAACATCTCTCCGAAGGACATTGACTGTATCTGCTACACCAAGGGGCCGGGCATGGGCGGCCCGCTGCGTTCGGCGGCTGTGTGCGCGCGTATGCTGTCGCTGATGTGGAAGAAGCCGCTTGTGGGTGTGAACCACTGCGTCGGCCGTACGTCTCTCAAGCACCAGCATTGATTGGACTACTGTATGGTAGACAGAGTGAACCAGGAGCTCATGTGGATTGACGGTTGTGTAGATATCGAGATGGGACGCACGGTCACCAAGTCGGCGGACCCAGTCGTGCTGTACGTCAGCGGCGGCAACACGCAGGTCATCGCCTACTCCATGCAACGGTGAGCTTCTTGGCCGTGTCGTATGATAACTGCCTGGTTAAAGGGCTAACTGTGCGCTTGTAGCTACCGCATCTTTGGTGAGACGATTGATATCGCTGTGGGCAACTGCCTTGACCGCTTTGCGCGTGTGATCGGCCTCTCGAACGACCCAAGTCCGGGTTACAACATCGAAGTGCTGGCGCGAGAGTGAGTGACTGACGGATCTGGAATCCCATGCTTGGCACTGTCTGATATTGACTGGTTGCGATTTGATTAGGGGCAAGAAGTTCATCGAGCTGCCGTACATCGTCAAGGGCATGGACGTCTCGTTCTCGGGCCTGTCGACTTTCATCGAAAAGGAGGCCAAGTACGTACCTGGCATGAACGCGGAGAGCTACAAATCGCTGCTGGGTCTCACGTATTTTATCTTCGACAGGGCGAAGCTGGACGCTGGCGAGTGCACCAAGGCGGACCTCTGCTACTCGCTCCAGGAGACCATTTTCGCCATGCTGGTGAGTACATCCAGGTCGCCGTGTGGGTCAAACGTTAGTGGCTGACGCAATTGTTGTTGTTGGTGGTGTGTAGGTTGAGATCACGGAGCGCGCGATGGCCCACTGCGGCCAGTCGGAGGTGCTGATTGTGGGCGGCGTCGGCTGCAACATGCGCCTCCAGGAGATGATGGAGATCATGGCCAAGGACCGCAACGGCCGCGTGTGTGCGATGGACCACCGCTACTGCATTGACAACGGCGCGATGATCGCGCAGGCCGGCGTGCTCGAGTACCAGTACGCCAACATCACGCCCATGGAAGAGGCCACTTGCACACAACGGTACGCAAACCCACTCTATACTGAGAGCCATCATAGCCACCACATCTAACGCCCTTGTATCTGTATGGCAACGTAGCTTCCGCACGGACGAGGTGCATGTTGTCTGGCGAGACGACTAGGCAATCGGCATGGGTACACTTCATCCCCAGTAGAATACGGCATTTTCCGTATCTAAACTCAATTGGACCTATCCTGTGGCCCAGATATCATTGTGGGACTCCCAGTGTGACCCTTCGTCTTCCCCATTTTGACTTCAACTTCCAAGCGTCTTCTCGCAAAATGGAGCCGAGTGGTGGTGGTGGTGGTGACGATCGCCTGGGCGGCGCTGATGGAGACGGCGATACGATCGAAGTGGACGCGCACGTCGGACTCGTGCTCCATGCGATCACCACGCAGGAGCACAGCTACGCCGTCGTGCTGTGCGCAGTGAGTGCGCTGCGCGACGTCCTCTCCCAGCCGACGTTACCCCTGACGCAGAAACGCACGTACGTGCGCACGTCTGTCGAAAGCGGCGCGCTGGCTGCTCTGTGGAAGGAGTTAGCGATGTACTACGATCGCAAGGACTTCGTGCTGGACGCGCTGGAGCTCGTGGGGGTCATCCTAGACGCGAATATCCACGAGGAAGTTGCGTTTCCGTCGACAAAAGGTTCGTTTCCCCACTCGTTTCCCCAGTGCTAAGCAAAGCTGACAGTTTGCTGGCTGCTCTTGTCACGTGCAGACTTTTTGGTGACTGCAACGCAGATCTCTCGACATGCTGCCACTCACGGACTCCTCGACTGCGCGGTGCAGTTGCTGCTGGTGCTGGAGCGACTCGTACCTCTGCTTGCCTCTCGCCCGTCAGAGTACGAACCGCTCATCAGCGTGGTGACCAAGATCATGGTGAGGCGTCCGCTTGAAGAAATTATGAAGCGCATGTGTAGCTGACTGTTGCTGTTGTCAGGTGGCCCCGTTCAACCACGTTGAGATCGTCATGAACTGCTTCCGATGCCTTTCTGAGGTCGTTCTCACGACCGCCGCGTCCTTCAAGCTCAGCGACGCGGCCGTCAACGTCGTACTGAAAGTACTGACTGCGCAAATGGACAAGACGGACAACGACGGCCAGGAGTCAGCAGCAATCGCACTTGCGGCGCTTCCGGTCGTGCTCAAGTGAGTAGATCTACCGTAGCTATTCCAACCAGTGCTCGAGCAAAACTCATACTTCGTTTCACAGATTGGCCAAGGAAGGTCAAGCAACATACTCACTGCACGGCATGAGCGTGCGTCTCGTCCTGACGGTTCTTTTCGCGGCAAGCCGAACTCGTGACTTGGCCGAAGTGAGTTGCTTCTGTATGATAACTCCAAGCGAAGGTGGATCTCACGCTAACTCGGTATTACTGTGGCACGTAGGCCGAATCACACGACATCGAATGCTTCCTTGGCGACGCTCTCCATTTCGTTGTCAAGAAGTTTTGTGATGAAGTGCCCCACGAGACTACAGGAAGCTCACGCTCTCACGTGTCCATCGTGCTCACGCAGAACCTCTCCTTTGCATTACTATGGAGGTACGTTCGCACCTTATTGCTATCTTTCAAGTTGAGATGCCTCACTCGGATGCCTATCACAGCTCGCACGCAGCCAATTTCCTCGAGCTCGGTGGTGCCAGCTCCCTTCTCGCTGTATTGGAAGAATTTTTGTCAACCAGAAACAAACACGCTCTCACCAACGCAGCCTGTGCGCTACACCACCTTTGCGTGACCCGGAAGCGAGCATCTTCAAACGCGATTGAGGAGATTCAAGGCTTGACGCGTCTTGTTCGATGCATATCTGCATGCAAAGAAATCGCGTCCGACGAGCTCATGGATCATCTTCTGGCCGTCGTCTCCACACTCTCCGACCATGATGTACGTGAAGGGACAAGCCTTGGATTAAATCAAGATGCCACGTAACAACTCGCATGATATCGTAGAACTTTCCGGATGCAATCATCGAGAACGGCGCGCTCGACGTTCTGTGTGCAATACTCAAGGATCGAGCCATGGTGCGAGCTTCGTGTTTTCATGTATGGTACGAGCAGAACTGAACAAATTTCTTGTGTTTTACTGCAGTTTCCGCGGAGCTCTCTGCGGACGATTGCACTGCTTTCTGCGATGAGGGGAGTGGAATGTCGTCGTTCTTCGGCTGCC
>JAADXB010000354.1:0-14983 GCA_023337495.1 Pythium diclinum | reverse complement strand
GCATTGATGTCGGACGGTTGAGGATGGACCACGAAGACACGCCCCGTGTATGGATCACGGATCTCGTAAGCGGGTGAGCCATTGATACTGTGAGAGGCCGCCATCCTGAACGAGACAAGGCAGCCTCACAGACGCCGGTCGTTCCCGACGCTCGCGGTGCTTCCACTGGCCAGCCGGAGGATGCGGTGGCGGTCTATTTCCGGTGGCTGGATGTGGTACTGTGCTACTACTGAGAGCACTCGCCAGTCCCGAGTTCAGCAGCACAGCAGCACCAGTACGTGTAGCGTGTCATGGCCTGCAAGCGGATGGCTTCATGGATACTGTAGAAGAGAGTGAGAACTTGTCTCGGCATTTCCATTGTGCGGACTCACTGAGAAAGTGCACCGTGCCCATCACTGTCGATTTTGATTCGCAAAAAAATGGCAAGTTAAGAACATAGTTGACAGTTTGTAACGAATAGGAGAATGGAGAAAATCGAAAAGGAAACACGGATGGAAACGCGAGTTCACGGCCACTAATGGAGCCTTCGTCACCGTCTCGGGCGTCTGCATGCGTCGGAGGCACTCTTATACTGGTGCCGTCGATCCTCCACGCGTGTATCTCCCCCAGAGTCTCCCCTCAGGCTTCTCTAATCGACGCGCGCGTTCGCGATCGGCTTCCACTCTCTCCTCGTCAAGCGGCAGCCAGCGGAGCAGCGAGGCGTTCTCTGTAGTGACGACTCTGCGAAAAGCATTCCCATCGCCAACTCCGGTTCTTCTCTCCAAGGAATCAACCGCAGTCGACCAGTAGAGTCCACGGGACGCGTCTCGAGTCGACCTCAGCCACCAGCTCCCAGTCGCCTCCGCCTCTGTCACTGTCTAAAGGACACAGCTCAGTGAGAACGGCAGGCATCAGCACGTACGAGTGGTCTCGCGTCGCCGAAGCCGTGTCAGGGCCGTCGGCCGGTCGTCGTTCGTGGGTGACTTGATACAGATACAGTGACCGGCCGAGGACGCGGAGACGGAGGAAGACGATGGGGTCCGACATCATGCCGATGTTGACAAGCCGCACCATGGACTGGGTCTCCACGGAGCGTGCGCCTGGCGTGTAGAGCGTCTCGTGGCGTGGGCAGCCCTGTGTGGTTCGCCAGTGGAGTGGTGTCGACATGAAGTGGCACACATCACAATGACGCGGTCGCGGATGGAGAAGCTGCATCGGGATCACGGCGGTGAGGACCTTCGAGGACATGGAGCGCAGCCGCTGAGAGACGGAAGCTGATCCTGTCAATGGGGATACAGCGACGCCTGTCCGTGGCGGCCGAGGGATCAGTTGGATGTACCAGAAGACATTCAGAGCCGACACAGGGTACAGCTTTCCGGTACTCAACGGCACGTAAAAGTTGTGGCACGCGAAGAATCTCGTGGGCGAGTTACCGAAGAAGCCGATGAGTTTCTGCAGTGTGAACGTCGCGCAAAACACGAGGATCGATGCAATGACGGCGGCCTTGGCGTCGAGAAAGTGGCCAAAGTCAGAGACGCTGCTTGAAAGCGGAGGAAACATCTCATTCGCGAAGCCAGCGTGGCGTGGCGTCTCGGTGAAGCTGGTTACCTCGGCGTTGCGGAAGTGGAGCGCTCGAAAAAACGAGAAGATCGTGAGAAACGAGATCATACCGACGAACAAACCACGAAACGCGAAGAGGCCGTGCTGAGGTTTCCATGTTCGATTGCGGTTCGTGAACACAGCCGAGGAGCCCGTGGTGACGCATTTCCAGACAAACGCAATGAGCCAAATGTTGCGCATCTGGATGCTCGCGACGACGATGAAGTCAATCAACTTGAAGTCCAAGAACCCGTTGGTAGTCGCCCAAAAGTTTTCGCTGATTATATGGACGAGGCCGCAGTCCATGAAGTGTGCTGCCGAGTACGCGATGATCGGGAGCCAGCTGCCGTAGATGATGGTGTGGCTCGGGACGCGGATGAATGTGAGCAGGACGAGGGCGAGTTTGTACGTGGGCGGCTTGTGTCGATGCCGCTTTTCTGAAAGTCTCGCCTGATAGCTGATGTACAGCACCAGCAATACGCGGACCCAGACGTACGTTTGAGACACGGCACGCAGCGTTCCCGTGATGAACTTGATTTCTTCCGACGAAGTCTCGAGTGACGCCCGTTCGTACCGATAGTCGTCGACGAATTCAACTCGACAAGACTCTCCTGGAGGGCAACGGCTTCCTCGAATTAGCGTCGTGACTTCGATGTTGTCGCTCAAGTAGTACACAGCCGGCAAGAACGAGACGCGGCGGCTGTGGATGGGAGCTCGTGTCGTGATCATCACCATTTCAAGACGAGTCTCCGGATATTTCTGCTGAAGCGCCATGAAACGAAGCCGAATATTCTCCTCGATCGGAATCTGCGTCTCTGCTCCAAGCGTCGGGTGGTCACTCCACCATCGGTTCGTGAGGCTGCATACCATCGGACGATCTCTGTCAATCGCACTACGAGCTCGGCAAACTGCAATCCCTAGTTGATCTCCAGCATTCAGCGAAGTGCGAGTCGTGAAATAGTGAACGCTGTGGATACGACGGTCGACGCGATAGCCAGCTCGGCCGATGATCTTGTGGTGTAATCGGTCTGCCCATGTATTGATGGTTTCGAAGACGAGGGGGATATCGAGCACGGACGCATCCGCAAAGTACCGCCGTTCAATCGCCGCGATCAAGTCGGACAGCATCGAGAACGTGGTGCTTGGTGCCAGTGTTGATGTCTCACACGATTTCTCGTAGAAGAGACACCGAGAATACGACGAGACGTTGAGTTGCTCAGCCAGCGCGCGCGTCGGAATCGAGAGCGAGTCGAATTTGTACGACCACAGGTCAACAGAGTCGATCTTGTCATCACCAGAGTATGCGGACACGTCCGAATCATCACAGGCGTCGCTCGGTTGCGAGCAACTCGATCGGTTCAAGTGCACGACTGGGTACGCGTACGGCCCGTAGTACATCGCTATCCCAGGGGCAAGTTTCGGCATGTGATCAAACAAGTTGATCACGAGGCCCGTCCGTGGTATGTCGGTGAGCACGAGAAGGATACTGCCGATGGACAGCAGACAGCGAATCAACGAGAGAGGAGCACAGTAGTCGATATCGGACGGCTGGGGGCGAACCGCGAAGACGCGGCCTGTGTGTTTGTCGGAGATCGAGCATGCCGTCTCGCTGTCTGCGCTGTGAAGAGCTGCCATCAGCCATGCATAGGGCCAATGCTGAGTGATCGTTTGCTGATGATTCGTCGTCAACTATGAATGTGGCAGTCCTCAGTGCGAGGCACGATTCCAAGGACAACATCAACGTGCTGAGGCGGGTGATGCCTCGTCTATTTTTATGGTCAAGTCTCAGTCAGCCACGTTCGACGTCATGGTGCTGTTCTCAAGCACAAGCCGACCTGAGCGCCGTCGTTCATTTAATTAGCCGCAGTCGACAAGCAACGTCCATGGTACGCCTCTGGAGTCGACGATTCCTACAAGTTCAAGGTCCTTCAGAACTTGTATCGACGGTTTGAGAGCGAATAAGTCCTCAGTTGGTGTATCTGCTCCTTCGTTCTCCGTCGACTGTCGTCGAGAAAACAGTGTGGTGTCCCCGATTCGGTGGAGGTACAGAGGTCGACCACGAGCGCGAAGACGGAAGAACGCAATGGGATCCGAAAGCATTCCGATGTTTACGAGCCGAACCATTGACTGCGTCTCGACGGACCGAGCTCCGACTGAGAAGATCTTCTCATGGCGTATACATCCCTGCGTTGGTTGCCAGTGAAGTGGCCCTGGGATGAAGCTGCAGACTCGCCAATGAAGCGATCTACGCGGAAGCTGCAATGGCATCACGGCGCTGAGAAGCTTGGACGACATCAACCGCAGTCGCCCTACTGCTGTGCTGGGCCGGGGAATCGTCATCGTGCTACTAGCTCGTGGTATGAGCCGCATGTACCAGAACACGTTAAGTGCCGATGATGAGAACAATCTGCCGGCGGACGAGGGCACGTAGTAATTGTGGCATGCGAAGAACGTCGTTGGCTTTCTGTAAACGGCCCGAAGAAGGATTTGCAGCCCAAACGAGACCCCGAGGACGAGCCCTGTCGCAGCAGCGACTGTTTTGATGTCCAGGATGGGCCCAAAGTCGGACAAGCTGCTCGAGTGCGGTGGGAATAGCAGTTTGGTCGAGCCAGCGTGGCGCGGTACTTCGATAAAGTCGAGTATCTTCGTGTTCCGGAATCGAAGCGCGCGCATAAACGACAACGTCGTGAGACTCGAGATCGTCCCAACGAAGACACCTCGAAAGGCGAAGACGCCGTACTGTGGACACCACACTCGATTGCGGTTCGTGACAAAGGCGGAGTGAAGCGTGACTGCGAGCTTCCACAGAAGGGCGACGAGCCAGATATTTCGCATTTGGACGCTGGCGATGACGATGAATCGAATCAAGTCGAACGAGAAGAAGCCGTTCATGGATGCCCAGAAGTTGTCGGTGAGGAAATGCACGAGTCCACAGTCGAGGAAATGAGCCGTCGAGTACAGCAGTATCGGGAGCCAACTGCTGTAGATGATCACTTGGCTCGGGATGCGAAGCAATGTGCGTGCTACGACTGCAGTCTTCTTCGATAGGGATGCTGATCGCACGGAAGGCTCTGCCAGTGTTGCCTGCGAGCAGATTGAGACGAGGAAAAACACGCGCATCCAGATATACGCTTGGGAGATCACGCGCAGAGATCCAGTGATTGCCTTGTATTCATCGGACGAAGTCTCGATGGTTGCTCGCTCGTACCTGTAGTCATCGATAAATTCGACTCGACAGGACTCGCCAAGCGCACACCGGCGTCCGCGAATCAACGTTGTGACTTCGACATTATCGCTGAGGTAGTACACAGTCGGCAACGAGGTGATCGAGTGGCTTGCAAGAGTAATGTGGGTCGTGATGAGCAGCATTTCGAGTAGCGCGTCCGGATATTGCTGCTGAAGCATCGAAATTCGAAAATGAATACTCTCGTAGATCGGAATCTGGGTCCCAGTACCGAGCGTCGGGTGGTCGCTCATCCATTTTACTGGGAGGCTGCAGATCATCGGGCGATGCCGGTCGCTTCTGCTTCGAGTCTGGCAGATATCGACGCCCAACCGCGCTCCGTTGTTCAACGATCGTCCTGTTGCAAAGTATTGAACACTGTGGATACGGCGGTCACGGCGATATGACATTCTGCCGACCATGACGTGATGCAAGCGGTCGGCCCAGTAGCTGATTGCCTCAAACACGACGGGAGTTCTTCGACTTGCCACGTCGGTGAAGTACCTTCGTTGGACAGCGGCCATCAATTCGTTCAGGATCGAGAAGGTCACGCTGGGTGTCATCGTTGACGGGTTGCAGTCTTCCTCGTACAAGAGGCATGGGGGATACGTCGAGATGTTAAGTGTTCGGCAAGTGCGCGAGTAGGAATTGACAGCGAGTCGAATTTGAAGGGCCACACGTCAAGTGTGTCCACACGATCATCGCCTGCAAATGCTTGGAAGACGTCGTGCTCAGTGCTCGTGTTGGTGCGATTGAGGTGGACCACTGGATACGCGTACGGGCCGTAGTACATCACCATGCCAGGAGCCACAGTGGCGAAGAATGACGGGAGATTGACAGCAAGACCCGTGCGCGGGATGTCGGTGAGCACGAGGAGGATGCCGATTACCGAGTAGATACAGCGGATGGCGGAGAATGAGACGCACGCATCGATATTGGAAGGCTGCGGTCGGACGAGGAAGACGCGACCTCGTGAGTCGCGAAGGGGAGACGCAGTCAGGTCGCCTTCACGATTACTAGTGGCCATTTTGAAAGTCGTTTGGTCGTCAAAGCAATGCTTTGGCCGCCGCGGCATTCAACTCTTATGACGAGAAAAAACTGTGAGCCTCGTGCAGTTGGAAGTCTATTTTTACAGTTGTCCAAGCCTGACGGGAGGCAAAGCCTTCTTCTAAGAGGAGCTCATGCGACTTTATTCGCCGCGAACCACCGGGCTAATTCTGTGTGGCTGACGTTACCGACGACTCACAGTCTTTAATAGTGGATCATGCTGGCTTTGGAGAGCACGGCGACGACCAAGTCACGCGTGATGAGATGAATGGGTGACACGCTGGTCATGGATTTGATTTGTGAGGATTAGCCGCAGTGGACGAGCAGTCCCCACGGGACATCTCTCGAGTTCACGGCCGAGACGAAGTGCCATCCAGTGCGAGTCTGTGCGTTGAGAAATGCCGGTGTCAGAACGTACGAGTACTCGCATGTCGTGTCTGAGTGGTCTGCACATACGAGATCGTCGCTGTCTTGTGCTGCTTCGTTTCGACGCGAACTTGGGCGGCAGCGAGGGACTCGATGGAGCACAAGCCGGCAGCCTAAAAGTCGAAGCCGAAGGAACACGATCGGGTCAGACAGCATTCCAATGTTGACCAATCGGATCATGGACTGCGTTTCGACCGAGCGAGATCCAAGCGAGTAGATACACTCGTGACGAATGCAGCCTTGAGTCGCCTGCCAGAAGAGCGGTGCCGGCACGAAGTCGCAGACGTCACAGTGACGTGAGTGGGTTTTCAATTGAACGGGCACCACCGCCGCCAGAGTCTTCGAAGAAAGTACGTTGAAAAATGGGGCGATTGCACGCGGCCGTGGTGACAGGATCAAGCTCGTGCTGCACGATTTGGGGACCAACCGAATGTGCCAGAACACGTTCAGCGCTGACGCGGAGAAGAGTTTACCTGCTGTGAAGGGCACGTAGTAGTTGTGGCAGGCGAAGAATCTCGTGGACGACTTGCGAACACAACGAAGTAGAACCTGGAGGAGGAACGACGCCCCGAAGACCACGATGGCTGAGGCAAGAATCGTCTTCGTATCCAAGTTCGGACCGAAGTCAGGTCTCGTTTTCGAGTAGAGAGGGAAGAGAAGTTTTGTCGGCCCGACGTGTCGTGGAATTTCAATGAACGCGTTCACCTTCGTGTTGCGGAATCGCGGACGCGGCATGAACGACAACGTTGTGAGGCTGGATACCAAGCCGACGAAGACACCACGAAACGCGAACACTCCGTCTTGTGGCCGCCATGCTCGATGCCGGTTCGTGAAGATCCGTGGAATTATGAGAAAGACAGTCTTCCAGACCAAGGCGATGAGCCATGCATTTCGCATTTGGATACTGGCGACGAGGAAGAAGTTGATGAAGTCGAAATCCACGAAGCCGTTTGTAGACGCCCAGTAACTGTCGGTGACAAGATGCACGAGGCCGCAGTCCATGTAGTGGGCGAGCGAGTACCCGACGACGGGAAGCCAACTGCTGTAGATGATCGTGTGGCTTGATATTCGAAGCAACGTAAGCACCAAGAGCGCAGCCTTCCTGATTGGCGACGAAGATCGTACAGAGGAATCTGCAAGCCTGGATTGGCAGCAGACGGAGACCAACAGTAGCACACGTAGCCATATATACGCTTGAGATAGAGCCCGCAGCGAGCCAGTGATATGCTTCAACTCGTGGGACGACGTCTCCACCGTGGCTCGCTCGTATCGGTAGTCGTCGATGAACTCGACGTGGCACGGCTCTCCAGGTGGACATCGGAGACCACGGATCAACGTCGTGACCTCCAGATTCTCGCTGTAGTAGTGGACAACCGGCAAATAGGAATCGGTTTGACTTTGAATCGCGCTTCTGGTAGTGATCACCATCATTTCCAGCACTGCGTCCGGATATCGATGTTGGAGCGACGCAAATCGAAGGCGGATGCTCTCTCGTATAGGAACTGGCGCTGCGGTTTGAAGTGTCGGGTGATCACTCATCCACTTGACAGGTAGAACGCATACCATCGGACGACGGCGGCCACTCTCGCTGCGAAATTGGCAAATATCGACACCCTCCATTGCGCCTTGATTCAGAGATCCATTGCTTGTGAAATGCCTCACACTGTGGATACGATGGTCGAGTCGATACCCGAGTTTGCCGAACACCACGTGATGTAATCGATCCGACCAGTCGCTGATTGTCTCGAAAACGAGCGGGATCCTTCGCGTTGATACGTCGTTGAAGTATCGAAGCTGAATCGCTGTCATCAAGTCGTTCAGGATCGTGAACGTCACGTGAGGCATCACAGCGACGCTGTCACATTGCTTCTCGTAGAGTAGACACCGAGGATACGACGAGACTTCGAGGTGTTCAGCGAGTGCGCGAGTAGGAATCGACATGGTGTCGAATTTATACGCCCAGACGTCGACGGAGTCGACAGGATTGTCGCCTGCGAATGCTTGGATTATACCGTCTCCAATGGCCGTTGAGCTGTTGTGATTCGTTCGATTCAGGTGGACGAGTGGGTACGCGTACGGGCCGTAGTACATCACAGTACCAGGAGCCACAGCAGCAAAGAATGACGACAGATTGACAGCGAGACCAGTGCGCGGGATATCGGTGAGTACGAGGAGGATGCCGATGACCGAGTAGATACAACGCGCGACAGACAGCGAGATACACGAATCAATGTCAGACGGCTGAGGCTGAACCATCAGGACGCGACCTGTTTGTGCGTCATTGATAGGATACGCTGCCGAGCCGCTGTCGCTGTGCGAGGAGGCCATGGCGAATGGAGCCAAGTGCGTGGCGTGTGCTTTGACGAATGTCGCGGTGATACCCAACGGGGTGACCTGCCCGTGCTATTTTTGCACTGTGCGAGCCCAGCTTTCGAACATGGGACGTGAGCTAGCCACGTCGCGAATCTCGACCGTGTCGTCATACTCGCGTTTTATCCGCAGTTCACGAGTAGATTCCACGGGACAGCTCGTGAGTTGATAGATCCGACGAGCTGGAGGCGACTCGTCTCAGGTCTGAACGTTGGCACCAAGATGACAGGTTGCTGGGCCTGGTCCCGTCGTTGATGCAGCGAGGCAGTCTTGTCTTCGACCCGACAGAGCTGCAGATCTTGGCCAAACACGTACATTTCGACCAAGACAATCGGATCCGAGAGCATCGTGAGATTGAGGAGCCGCACCATGGACCACATTTCCTTCTGACGAGACTCGACTCGGAAGAGATGATCGTGGCGAACACAGCCTTGGACACTACACCAATGAAGTAGCGACAGCGGACGATTGCACACCCTACACTGGATGTGAGGGCTTGGAGTTGGCGGCAGCACTGTTTGCTCAAGGGCAAGCGCAGACAAAGCCTTCAAACCTTGGATGGACGATATGCGACCACGGGAAAATGCTGACACAGACACCGTCCGATCACTCGTCTTCTTCAAGCGGAGACTCCAGAACATGTTGAGCTTCGCAGGCGACCAGAGCTTGCCGGTACTCAACGGAACGTAGAACGATCGACAGAAGATGTAGCGCGTGCGACGATTGGTGATGCGCGACACGATGAATTGAAGGAGTTGCACGAACGACCCGAGCAGCAACATCGCGATCACGCACGTTTTCACGTCGAGACGGTATCCAAAGTCGGCGACGTTGCCGTATTGAGGCGTGAAGCGCAAGCCATTGAACGGCACATGGCGAGGAAACGTGACGAAGGAGATAATGTTTGTGTCTCGAAACCGCAGAGCTCGCAGGAACGAAAACACAGTGAGCAACGAGACGAAGCTGACGAAGATACCACGGACGGCGAGCACGCCATTGCTCGGTAACCATCCATCCCCGCGTGACTTGCCGTGCGAGTACGTGTAAAACATCATCACCAGCTTCCACACAAACGCCAGCATCCACACGTTCCGCATTTGCACCGTCGCCGAACTGATGTACGCGACGAACTGAAACGTAAACAGCCCATCGATCGCGCTCCACACGTTGTTGCTGATGAGATGAGTGATGCCCGAGTCGATCACATGTGCCAGCGAGTAGCAGCAGATCGGCAGCCAGGATCCGTAGACGATGGTATGGCTCGGGATGCGGCTAATCGTGGCCAGTGTCGCGAAGACGCGCCGCAAAATCGAGCGCCGTTGATACTTTGGCTCGCTGCTCCGTGCTAGAAAGGTGCCGATGCACAGGAAGCCCACACGGAGCCAAATGTACCCCTGGGCAACGGCACGCAATACTCCTGCGACAGTCCTCCAGTCCTCGACATTTGTGTTGAGCGTGGCGCCTTCATAGCGGTAGTCGTCCACAAAGACCGCCTCACAGACCTTGGTGCCATTAATCGAGTTGGTACACTGTCGTCCGCGGATCCACGTGGTAACCTCGACGTTTTCCGTGGTGTAGAACACGATTGGAAGGCTGGTGCGGACGGGCTCGCTCGTGAGCGTACTTCGCGTCGTGATCACCGTTAGGTCGATACTCAAATACGGGTACTGACGTTGCAAAGCACGAAGACGAAGCTCAATGTGCGTCGGGATCGACACTTTCGTCGGTTTTGAAGTAGCTTTCAACGGCAGTGGGTGCGCGAACCGCCATTTGACGGGGAAGTCGCACACGTAATCGCGATGGGCGCGTCGATTTCGAGAAGAGGAAAACGGCGACGCACACAGCCGCCACGGCGTCTTGGTAGAGTTGGTCATCTCCGACGAGAAAAATCGCACGGTGTGGACCCGTGCATCCTGGCGCCGCCACGCGACCTTGACCAGAATGTGGTGAAGTCGGTCGAGCCAATTGCTTCGCGTCATGAACACAAACGGCAAGGATGTCGCTGAGAAGTAACGCGTCTGCATCGCCGAGATCCATTCGTCGATCATGCCGAACGTCGTAGCCAGTGGCAGAGTCGTGGATGGACACGGCTCACGATATAAGATGCAGGCTGGATACGCCGCGACTTGGAGGTGCTCGGCGATGGCTCGCTGCGAGATCGACAACGTGTCGAACTTGTAGGCCCAGACATTGGCCGCTGCCATGGGCTTGCCCTTGCGCATTCCCTGGTACTGCGAAGCTGACGAACGGTTGATGAAGATCGTCGGGTACGCGTAGGGCCCGTACGACGAGTACACGCCTGGAGCCACACGCGGGTACATCTTCTCAAGCGACAGCGAGAGCCCTGTCCGTGGGATGTCGGTCAGCACCAGCGCGACACCGATGATCGTGACGATGCATCGCCACGCGGAGAAGCGTATACACCGCTCAATATCCGACCGCGGCACTTGTATTCGATACCGCTGGCCCGTCGCCGGGTGCTCGACGTCGTCCGCGTCCTCGAAGCGTGAGCTGAGCCCCGTGGACGGACCCTGACGCAGAGGCGTCACGCGTATGGACGACCGCATTGTTGTCTTGGACTTGTCGTCTCCACTACAAGGCACTTGTTTGATCTTGTTTCGTCTTTGCGTGCGTTGGTTCGTAAATGTGACCTTGGGGCATCCGCGTGGTTCGGCTATTTGTAGGATGGAGGATCAACGGAATCTGGTGACTCCGTCATTGTAACATCCCAACGCGGATGGCTTCAGCGTCGCCGTACTACACCAGTCAAACACCAAGACCCCATTGATCAACACCGATTGAGTGAGTGAGTACTCGGTTCATCAAAACGTAATATTTCCACACAAGAAAGTCCCACTCACTTTTTTTTCTTTACAGAGTACGGCTGCCAAACACGACGCGATCCACGAGCGCCGGGAACGCGTGCTCGTCTGGCTCTGGGTACGCCGCCAGCTTCGTCAGATCGGCGTGCTGCAGCGTGTCCAATAGCCCGTCGCAGGTCGTCTGCACGCAATAACTCTGCGCCGCCATGGCCTCGGCCAGCTCCGTCTGGTGGTTGTCCATGAGCATTGTATTCACCACGACCACGAGCTTCTTCTTGGCGGACAGCGCGTCCATAATGGAGCCTGCGCCGGCGTGGCTGATGATCAAATCGGCTTCAGAAACGTCCTGCTTGTACTGCGCATTGTGGCGGTAATACTCGACCTGGAGATCTGGGAGCGACGCGAAGCGCGCGCGTGGCTCGTGCTCGCCGTGGCCGATCTGCATGAGCACGCGCGTGACGCCGCGGCGCTGTAGCTCGCGCATACAGTCCTCCGTGTCCAGCGTACGGATCAGCGCATCGAACTTGGTCGTGCCCACGGTCACGAACGCCTTCATTTTCGTAGCTCTTTGGTTTTTCGGCGAAGCAAACGAGTTTATTACCGTATTTCTCGATTACCGTATGGTAAATTACCGTACGGTATTCAAAATCACCCATCATTAATTACCGTACATACGGTATGCTTCGCGATTTACGGTAAATGTTTGTGACGGCATGTTGCGACCACGAGTAATGATCATCGAGTCCCCGACTGTATTGGTGTCTGAATATGTACGTAGCTCTAAACGGGAGCTCAACCTTTTGTCCTCGGGATCCAAGACAAACCCTTCTTCTATTCGTCGAGTTGCTGGTCTCGGCTGAGGCGTCCAAGTCCGTTTAGTGCGGCCACGCGGTAGGCCTCGGCGAGCGTCGGGTAGTTGAACACAGCGTCACGGAAGTACGTGAGCGAGCAGCCCATGGCGATGGCGACCTGACCAATGTGGATGATCTCAGTGGCTCCCTCGCCAATGGCGTGCACGCCGTGGACCTTGAGCGTCTCAGGGTCGAACAGGATCTTGAGCATACCGCCGGCCGAGCCGCCGCCCATCTGGCCCTTGGCCAGCTCCGAGTACTTGGCGATACCGATCTCGTAGTTGACCTTGTCCGCAGTGAGCTGCTGCTCCGTCTTGCCCACCATTGAGATCTCCGGGATCGTGTAGATGCCGTACGGGTAGTTGCCGTTCTCGAGCTGGCTCGTCTGGATGCAGTCGCCTCCCCACATGTGGCACGCCGCCAGGCGGCCCTGCTCCATGCTCGTGGACGCCAGTGATGGCGCACCGATGCAGTCGCCCGCTGCATAAATATGGGACTTGTCGGTCTGGTACGACTCGTTCACGGTCAGCAGGCCACGCTTGTTACGCGACAAACCCACGCCTTCGAGGTTCAGTCCGTCCGTTGCGGCCTGGCGACCCACCGTGTACAGCAGCGCATCGGCAGACGTCACCTTGCCACTGGTCAGATACACCTTGACGCCGTGGGCCGTCTTCTCCACCTTCTCGATCGTCTCACCAAGCAGGAAACGCGCGCCCTTGACTCGCATCTCGTGCTTGAGCATGCTCACGATCTCATCGTCACAGAACGACAGAATCTACATAATCAAATGAACCAATAAGCCATCCATCCACACCAAACGACAGCATAAAGCCTCCACTTACATCAGCACGGCCGTCGATGACCGTGACGCTGTGGCCTGGCACGACGTTGAGCATGGACGCGTACTCCATGCCGATGACGCCGGCGCCGACCACAATCAGCGAGCGCGGCAGCTCACGGATGTCGCCGCTCAGGATCTGGTCACTGTCAAAGATACGCTTGCCGTCGATCGGCACCAGTGGCGTGTGCGCCGGTCGCGTGCCACACGCGATCAGGAACTTGTCGGCTTGCAGACGCGAGACACCGGCACCAAACTCGTCGCCACTGGCCGCCAGGTCATTTGCGTCACGCACGATCGAGATTTCGTGCTCGCTCTCGAAGCGCGCGAAGCCAGGGATGTAGTCCACGCGCGCCGCCTTGAGCTGGGCCTTGATCACGTCCACCTCCGAGTCCACGACGCGCTTGACGCGGTACAGAATGTCGTCGATGGTCACAGTCTTCTGCGAGTAGCTCTTGCCGTAGAAGCCGTGGTGGCGGTAGCCAGACAGGTGGAGAACAGCTTCACGGAAGGTCTTGGATGGGATCGTGCCCGTGTGCACACACACGCCACCGACCGAGCTCTTCTTGTCCACGACGGCCACGCGCTTGCCCTGACGCGCCGACTCGACGGCACACTGCGTGGCCGACGGGCCGCTGCCCACGACCACGAGGTCGTACTGCGCGACCTGGTGCTTCATGGAGAAGCCCATGCGCTGCTGCGTGTTGAGCGCCAGGCGGTTCATGCGCCACGCCGTCGCTCGCGTCGCCATCTTCATGTTCATCATGAGCCTCTGACTCAGTAATGGCCGTTGGTGCTTGGAGCTCCTCACGTCCGGGCCAGGGGGTGGGTGTACCCGCTGACGTAACCCCCGTAACCACCTGAATACACCCCACCCATTGGCTGAATATGCACCAAGAAAGTATTTCAGTCAATCATATGCCACTACGAGGCGGTTGACGTCAGCAGATGTGTTGCCAAAGTGTTTGCCAAACAATACGGTAAGTCAAAACAATTACGGTATTCTATCCAGTCAGTTAAGAACGGGTAAACAGTGAACCAAAGTCCAACGTTACGGTAAATCGTTACCGTAAAATGTGACCCATCGATCCTTCATCCACAGTTGACCAGCACTTGCCAGGGCACGTCGCGCGAATCTACAACCTGCTGCAGCTCAAAAACCACGTCGCTGTCTGCCAGCATATCCCGGCGTCTCGTTGTCCACTGCGTTGTCTTCTGCGTTGTCCCGGTCTCGTCACTAGACTCCATGAGCATCGGCAGTAAGATGCAGTACGGCTCTTGGTCTCCGCTGATGACGCGGTGCACGTACAGCGGTCTTCCAGTCACGTACAAGCGGAACAGCGCGACAGGCTCGGTCATGTTGGCGATGTTCATGAGCCGCACCATGGACCAGAGGGCCGTCGTACGGTGGTGGATATCAAGGATTGGCTCGTGATGAAGACATCCTTGTGTCGCTCGCCAGTGGATCATTGAGGGTTCGAAGCTGCAGACTCGACAGGTCCTCATCGTCAAGAAATGTGAGTGTGGAGCCGGCAAGACGGAAGATGACGAAGGACGATGCTCGCACTTGCCTCTGGCTGTCAACCGAGCGAACGTAGTGTTTGGGTCAGTGTAGACTCGTGCATCGTTACTGTCGCCACGGAATCGCACAAGCCAGAACGTGTCGAGTTGTGACAGCGGCCAGAGGGAGCCAGCACTGTACGGCGTGTAGAACGACCGGCCGAAGAAGACGCTGGTCTTGCGGCCAGTAGCCAGCAGCACAAGCTTTTGGAAGAGCCACCCGGCACTGAAGACGAAGACAAACGCTGCGAAGGCACAGTTGGCGTCG